>JARKHS020007975.1:0-134017 GCA_030143305.2 Amblyomma americanum
TCTGGACTTGAAGGACGCGTACAAACAAGTGCTTCTCGACTAAGCGTCGCGCGAACTCTGTGTTATTAACACGCTCCGCGGACTCTTCCGTTACAACCAACCTCTGTTTTGCTGAGTTTCTGCACCGGCTATTTTTCAAAGTAAGATTTACGCAGTACTCGGCGCGCTACCAGGCATCCAAGCCTACCTTGGCGACGTGTTATTGTCAGAGGGGAACGTTGACAAGCAAGAGCTGCCCAAGGAAGTGTTGGAACGATTCAGGGAGCATGGGGTTAAGTTCAGGGTCGACAGATGAAAGTTCTGGCAGCCTTCCGTCACTTACCTTGGGCATCGTATCGATCGGCAAGGCCTACACGCTATCCAAAAGAACGTAGACGTGATCATGCCAGCCTCCCGTCCAAGTAAAGTGAAGGAGTTCCGTTCGTTCCATGGTATGCTCACGTACTACACGCGGTTTTTGCCGAATATGTTGACTGTGCTCGTCAAGGAGACGTGCCTATCGGGCCCAAGGAAGTAGTTGGCACAATTAGGAGTGATAGAGCCTCGAAGACTCGTGAGTCGCATTAAGGAAGTGAGACCAAATGAGTTTTGAGTCGGCAGGAGTCAGTGCGCTCATAGGAGTCGTGAGTAAAAATGAGTAAGTCCGTATGAGTCGTCAGTCGAAAAGTGTGAGTCTGCGAAGACGAGTATGACGTCGACGTGAGCCGTATACAGTGGTTGACCGCGGATGAGTCGCGGGTTGGAGGAAGCACTAGTTTATTGTCAGCCTTAGTCAGGTTGAGTTCATGAGTTCGATTGGGCCAGGGCCTTTCTGACTCCGTGTTTGAAAGAGCTCGTATGTCCGCCATTTTGCTGGGTTATAGAAAGCTTGAGTGGTCACTCGCTATTTTTCTGAGGTATGTAACTTCTCTTGAAGTGCACGCAGAGATGGCGCCCCCTGCTGCCCCGCACTCGCTTACGACATGGTCAGCACAGGCAGATAATTCGGATAACAAATGCACATCAAGCTAGGTAGAACATCGACATGACAGGAAAGCAACTGTAGCACAGAGCGCAAAGCACCAAGATGATGAGTGTGGAATGAAAGCAGAAAAGGGGAAGGCTCTCAGGTTCCATGAGGTATTTTCTGACTGTCAACATAGATATTTTGTGACCACGTGACCACCCGTTGCTAATAGGTCACGGCTGACATGTCGCGGTAATTTCGTCTTTACAGGTTGGCCGCACTGCAGGGGGTCGCAACTAAAGCTTTGAGGCCCCTTGTAGTGCCGTTGAGGATAAATTACTAAAATTACTGCAGTCTGCGGAATCATACGTGCCCTCCGCAGTAGCAGCAGCAAAAGATGCCTCAGAAACCCGCCGGAGGTGACGTTCCGCGCCAGTTGTGTTGGGCGAAGGCACACAGCCAGCTTAGGTAGAGCCTCTTGCCCTGAGCACTTCGCTCGTCTGGGAGGCCGCGACCCCAAATATGCGATGAGTCGAACAAAGGACGAACGCTTTTTAGACGCTGCCTGAAAGTTTATTGTCCGTAGAAAGACGCTCAAGCACGCGGCAATACCTCGTACACCATAAAGCATCTCTTTAGCGAATTTAAAACCAGAGCCTAGCCGTCACCTACCAATGCCTACCAGCAAGACTCACAAGCGATACAACAATCAGAAAGGACCGGCTAGCGCACATTGCCGCATTGCCGCGGGTGGATTGTTTTTTTTTTCTGTTCCACAAGGTTCATTTTCTATCTTTACTTCTTGAAAACATGCTTCTCGTGAAAATGTTTTCTACTGTCGACATTCATTCAAGGCTAGAAACTTAGGAGGACTGGAAATTATTTTTCTGCCTTTTTCTCTGGCTCCCAAATTCCCTATGTGATATGTTGGCTCAATGTGCCTAATTTCTGAATATAAAAGACAGGCTATGCAATATTTTATTTGCGCATCAAGCATAACATTTGCCCTAAAGAACCTCGATGTAAAAATAGTGCGTTTCAATGTTGTGTGAAGAGAGGGATGCGTAAAGCCAACTATGCATTAAAAAGAAGCAATAACAAAGCAGTGCTGAAGCGCAAGTGTCATTATGCACTATAAATTAGATCGAATTTCTTCTTGTCGGGTCTTTCTCTACGTCACAAATCTTTTTGCTTCGTACGAGGAAACATGAACAGTAAGTATTTCGTACACAAATAGGCTTTATTTACTTGCCGCCTTGAACGTGGCTTCGTACATCGGTCTTATCCCAGTTGACTGGGCAATATGCACCTCATTTCGCCGTTGGGACCTGCAGGCATGGTCGGGCCGCACACGCATAAACCGGGTTCGTTGCCGCATGGGTCTTTTCTATCTGGCACTTTTAGGACACTGAACGAAAGGGAAAAACGAATTGTTACAGATGTGACGACTGCAAAACTGGCACTGCTCACCCCTCTTTCCCTCACAACCAGATTTTCAGAGTTGTGCTTAAATATAATAATTTTACTCTAAAATAAGCGCAACGGTTGGAGTAAACTTAGTTTTGAGCCTAGTCTCGAGTTCATGTGAAATATTATCAATATGATAAGTCCAGACTAGAAACCGCGTTACGGTGCGACCTGAAGACTTACTTGAAATTTGAAGCCTTAGAACTCTGAACAGAATCAGTAAGCGTAAAAAAGTATAGATCTTCAAGGTACCGAAGAACGAAGTTTAAGCACCCATTTTTTTCGGCATAACGGAAAGCTTGCTGGCTAAAGTGCTTTATATTCCAACAGTTTTGTTCGAAACGGTGTAGAATATTTTTACCTAAGATTTTTAATTCGATGCATCCTCGCGTTTTTATGAATCCCGAATCTGGAATCCGCGATCAGCAAGCGCGACAGCGATTGCACAACGGAAAAAGTGGCGCAAAAAAGGTGATGTAAATATCACCCTCCCGACAGTGCTTAGATATTCTTAGAATTGTGAAGCACAAAGTTTAGTTTCCAAACCTAATGCTGTTACGGCACAGTGATGTACGCCTCATAGACGATAGTTTTATTCGACCGTTATTGCGATCTCAAAAAATAAAACCCAAAGCACTGGGGCGCGATGTAGTGCCAAAAGCTAAGCCGAAAATGCGAATGGAGCATTGCTTTTCATCCAAGGGCACACTGGAGGCAGTGTAAACTATTATGAAACATGTCGAACACTGCTAAAAAGAAAAATACTGTGAATGTATGACACATAAGCTATATTTTACTGAACTATGGTGACCTGATGGGCCACACTAATAAGTTTGAGACAGAGTGCAAGATGGCATTTTATGCGCTTTTCAATATATAATTAAATATATAAATCCTCGTTTCTTTAATAAAGCCCAGTTCAGTTCTTACAATAGGATGCACGACGTTTTCATTTCCGCCGTAATATCATGAAACCTTCATGTCAATGATCGGTCCTTTTATAACACTTTTTCACATTTGCTTGCAAACTTCACTTCACCAGAGCATCCCATCGCAATACAATTTCTGTGCTACTTTTGCAGTACAAACAAAGTAAATACATGCTTCGAACTGCCTATAGAAAGACTTTAGCAATACCCCATTCATTCTTGCAACAATAATGTTCAGCCATGGCAGACGCATAAGCCATTGAACCGGTACTGTGGAGCACACAACAGCATGGAGACGCATTGCTGCATAGAAGCAGCTTGGCGAATCGCCGCATCGATTTCTTTGTGATTCAAACTCCAGCACAAGCCTAGAGTAAATCCGATGCATGTTAGTTTGGCAGTTCAGTACCCACACAGAGTATGATTAAGGGAATAATTTCAAAAACTCCTCGAAATACCGAGACTCGAACTTTTTATATCAGAAGCCAACTTTCTGTCCTAGCAAACACCTATTTTGAAAATAGGCTAATCAGGTAGCTCTTCGGCAACCATTTAATGGTATTGATATTTTTATTATCATCTTCTGGTTATTGAAATACAGGAAAGTTCGCAGCCAGCACATGAAGTAAACTACAGGACGAATCAGTAAATATATTGACATTGATATCGACCATATATTCATGGCAAGCCGATATTTTTTTTTCTTGGCATCAGCTTACCTGCAAAGACCGCGCGAAAAAGGATTCCGAATAGTGTACACAAAGTCACTACAAAGTGTTTTCTGATTGGAACATTTTTCGGACATAATATTTAGTATCATGCGAATGACGCCACCAGTCATCCGAACGAAGTAAATTGATAGGGAAATATATTTTACTCTCTTTTTTTCAATAACACGCAATTGGTATTGTAATCATCTTTTATCTGAAATATGACTTGTTACATGGTAGAAGAAAAGACAACCACAAGTCCTGGCAGTTATATCCCAAGGCGCGATCTCCTTGGGATCTCTAAAGGCTTCTTTACGCGTTCCACTGCGCCTGCCATCTCCTTATTGGTGTTCAAGCGGCAGAGGTCCGGTGAACCACCATAGCCTAAACAGGAACCTTAAGAAATGCTCCCGGCGTCTCAATCTGGCCACTGAGACTTCCATCTGTTGTGCCTGCTTGAACGGCGAATTTGCTGGCTCTGTTGCGGCGCCTCACCGTTGGCGTAGAGGCGGTATCCGGATGGAAGCTTGCAGTGCCTCAAGCCTGTGATCTGCACTGCGTATGGTGCTAATATGCAACGTGTTGTTTGGTTCGGTGTAGTAGCTTCGAAATATGATTTCAGTCTTCGTGGTTTACAGCACCTTTCATATTATCTTTTTACTCACGAGCTTGTTTCCTGCACCTGATGGGTCTAAGCCAGCTGGAACGTTGCCGCTTTGTGAGACCACATCGTTTTTCGTACTGGTTGCTTCGGTTACTTAGTTCTTGGTGAAGGGGGTTCATTACACGCTTTACTTTGCGCCAAAGTATGTCCAGTGTCGTTTTCTTTCATTTCCGCTGCACTTAAGCAAACTTTAGTGTTTGCGTTGTTTTACTTTCACATGGAATACACCAGGGATTCGGCTTCCACTTGTGGTGCGTTACTCTTAAGAGCTTAAACGTGTCTTGAAGCCTATATGTTCTGTACCGGAAGCACGCCAAATGTATCGGATTGTATGAGACTTGAATGAGGTTTTTCACCAAAGTACAGTCGCTATCCAAGCGGAGACCACGAATTTCTTCAATCATCCCGATTTCTGTGGAATTGTATGACCAAAATCCCGTCAAGAGAACCGGGCTCGAGCGCTAAGCACCTTCTGGGTAGCCGGTTTTCTGACACTTACTCTTGACGTGTATGCCCTTCCAAGCGTGGCGAGCTGGCTTCATCTGACGGAACGTGTCGACTCTGCCAATTGGGCGTAGAGTTCTTTCAATGTGCGGGCAGTGTGTTTCGGAGAACGGAGTAGGCTGTTGCCCAGCCCTCGAGCAGTACAGACTTTAGGCGTATCCGTTCATTACAACACTGGCAGCTCTTGCTCTCGGGTTTTGCTTTTGTCTGGTAGCCTCGCAAGGATTCGTTTCGTATCCGACTTCTGACTGGAGCGCACAATTTAAATCTTCTTGGGTTGCGTCGTCTTCCTGTTGGTGCCTTAAGCTAGCGTATTTTTGTGTGCCGCGTTGACGTCTCAAGAGTATAGCGGAGTTGATGACGGATTATTTTCATTATGTTGAAATTAAGATTTGTCTTCTGTAGCGCTTACGCAGTGCCGCCTGTATATTCTTCTTTAATTTCTTTGTAGATACAGGAACATTATAATACGCCTGCTTCATACCTGCAGCCTCCGCCTGACATTGGAGCGCGAAAGGTTTTTAGGCGGGAATATATTGACGTTCAGTCGTCAGTACATTGTCTCCTTGCGTAGCGCCATGCCCTGGGGCATTATGCTTGAAGCCGCTAAGGTTAATTCTCTTGTAAGCCAACTTTGTATGCGAGAAGACAACTCGGGATTCACCGCACTGTCATGGAACCAGGAAGAGTTGCTAGCAGGCCACAGGATGTGGTTCGCTCAATGGGGCAAAGATTGGAATGGAGGGCATCTGAAGAAATCTGGGCCGCGGACAATTTTTGACAGGGAGACATACTGCCTACCGAGGCCGTCCAGAATCGGGCTGGATGTTATAGTCGCGTGACTGTAGTATGAGGCTCGAAAGTAGTAAATTGGGGCAGGCCGTTGTATTGTTCGGCTCTAGTGTCCGGAGTTCGTGAATAGCAGGCGCTCGGCCTTAGAATTGAGGCACTGTTCTGGAAAGAATTTACACCAATCAGATAAACGGAGTTCAACGCCGCCAGTCGTTCAAAAGAACGGCTTATATTCCAGCAAAAACGTTTGTAGTTTCCCAGGGAATTGTGTATGTGACAGAAGTTTCACAACTTTTGTCATCTGAGGAATAATTCCCACGAGGAGCGTTAGGATTGAGCTATATTGACTAACGTGATTTGTTGGTGTTCCCATGATTTACGTGCTCTTCTTCTAACTCGAAGACATTGCTGACCTTCTTAGTGTTTTCCTCATCAGTTGAACCTTGTTGTCACGCGAATCACGAGAAACCATTTAACTCTGGCAGCACTACTGGCGCCATTCGCTTTGACCAACTTTATAAATTGGAACCTTTAGAAGACGCACTATCCAAGGCTACACCGCTGCAGACATGTTTCGAGGCGAGGCTATAGCAAAGTACCACCTCCTGCCGGCGTGTGTTTCGTTTTTACATACAGCATTCTTGAAGAAAAATATGCAAATTGTATTATTTTAAGATAATGTTATGGAAAGATTGAAGGTAACGGTCCATTTTTTCGATGCTTAGCAAAATCTTTCTCTGATCTGCTTGACACAACGGATAGAAAAGCTTTAAGTCTTACATAGAAAACTAATGTAGAATAAGGAACGTAGTTGAATATAAAAAAATAGTTGACCGCAAAAATAGTCGAGCCTGCCGACCAGTGATCTGCAGTTATATAGATTTTAGTAGTGAAACCATAAAACCTATGAAAAACTTTCGTCAATAAATATTTCGTAATAAAAAAAGATTATGTTCAGATTGGTTGGAGAATCGCGACGCAGAACTACATCAAGGTCTTTCTTGCGTGATAATGAAATTGCGTGTGTTTTTTTTACAACACGTGATGTTTTCACTATAATGCAGTCAATTTCTTAGTATGTATAGTATCCACATATCATATTGCAAGTTATAGCCGCCGCGGTGGCTGAGTGGTTATGGCGCTCGGCTGCCGGCCTGAAAGACGCGGGTTCGATTCCGGCCGCGGCGGTCGAATTTCGATGGAGGCGAAGTTCTAGAGGCCCGTGTGCTGTGCGATGTCAGTGCACGTAAAAGAACCACAGGTGGTCGAAATTTCCGGTGCCCTTCACTACGGCGTCCCTCACAGCCTGAGTAGCTTTGGGACGTTAAATCCCCCATAAATCATATTACAAGTTATCTTTTTTCTCTCTTTAGCTTCATGTCTTCTACACGCTCGAAGGCGTCCCTGTTAGTAAACGGTAGCTTCGTTCTTGTTTACAGTGCGGTACCAAAACCGCTATAAGGGGTTGATACGTAAGAACTACATTTAGTAAGAAAATCTACCGCTTCTCAACTACCAGCCCCAATAGAGACAAGATAATTACAGTTCTCGTACTGAAGACTTAAAAAAGGTTAAACATTCTCCTTGCACGCGCTGGTGTTTTTTCCTGCTAGTTTTTTATCCCGAAAACAAAGGCGTTTTTCATTGACCTTCAAGTCTCAATGCGGCTATTAGTAGCAAGCAGAGTGAGTGTTAGTGTTTATCGAGGAGTTTTACATGTTTTGCAATTTTCAAACCTGTGTTTTACATGCACTGAAAGTAACAAATGCCCTTACCCAGGAGTCGCATCGGGGGTCCGGCATGTACAGAATAAAACTCGGTTTAGATCTGAAAATTAAAAAAAAATTTCGTATGAAATCTTTTGGAGCCATAAATTATTAAACAGACAGATGTTTATATCCTTGCTCACTCATCTTAGCAAACTTCGCAGTTTTAGAACACTTGTGTAGAGAAGTAAAGAAGCTATTTACAGGTTGCGAATTACCTGTATGCCGTTACTTAATATTGTCTTCTCACATCGGCCTGCTTATTTGCAGTATGAAGAAAATTTGTCAAATATGGTGTGATTATTTGATTTTTGCATTCGATATACTGGCATATCATTAGTGCTTTATGCTCGCGTTGATACTCATAACAGATTTTGCATATGATAGTCTCTTAATTTAGTTATGCCCAAAATTTCAGCTAAACAACTTTGGAAACGAAACGCAAAGACGAAAACTATACTTCATACACTTTTCCACCGGGAACCTCTTCAGATGCTATGTTTTAACCTTCAAAATATGGTGTCCTAATGAATTAAGATAAAAATGACTAACTTGACTCGAGAAATAACTCGAACAGGCATTCCAGGAGTTACGGGGCTCCTAAACTTGGGATTGAGTTTAAGGAGGACATTGCGTAATAGCGCTTGGGGTCTTCGTTCTGCATGCGCACTAAAAATTCAACATCAATTCGCCGTTTTTCATTGTGATGAAGTGTACGCATGGACCCATCTTCTTCTTTATCACTGCTGAACTTGTGTTTTTCCCTGCCAGTAGCAATGTGTATCCGGATAAAACTCCATGAATATCAACTATAAGAAAGGCCACTACAAAAATACCATGCCTGGTATTATTGCATTCTGCGCTAGTGCGCGAATAAGAACGAAATCGCCCTTACAACTGTTTCTTGTAAATGCGCTCTCGTACGAGAGGCAAAATATTTCTAGCTTGAGAATGGCGCCGGCTTGTCAAGAGCGTAAACCTGTTTATAATTTCACCAGCGAAATCGAGGCTATGTAAAATTTTAATAATAATAATAATAATAATAATAATAATAATAATAATAATAATAATAATAATAATAATAATAATAATAATAATAATAATAATAATATAATTGGTTTTGGGAAAAGGAAATGGCGCAGTATCTGTCTCATATATCGTTGGACACCTGAACCGCGCCGTAAGGAAAGGGAGAAAGGAGGGAGTGAAAGAAGAAAGGAAGTGAGAGGTGCCGTAGTGGAGGGCTCCGGAATAATTTCGACCACCTGGGTATCTTTAACGTGCACTGACATCGCACAGCAAACGGGCGCCTTAGCGTTTTTCCTCCGATAAAAACGCAGCCGCCGCGGTCGGGTTCGAACCCGGGAACTCCGGAGGGCACTTTGGCTGAGTGAACAAATGTTGCATTTGAAAACATTCCAAGAACTGAGCAGAACCAAAACCAATCCTACCCCGAAAAACTTCCATCGCCATTGGTTCCTCTGAACATTGGGCATGAAAAGAAAAGTTTATGCTCACTCTGAAGCTGCAAGGAGTGCCAAAAACAGAAGCACGCAGAGAAGTGCCGACTTCATGTCAAAAGGTGGAGAGTTATCGGGCTGTTAACGGAGCAAATGTGTGCCTAAACTCCTGGCACCTCTCGCTGGTGCCTCGATATTTATATCCGATGAGGGCGTGTTTATGACCGCTGAATCGCGGTTCAGTTATCAATTTTTTACATGTTTCTTTCAGTAGTGTGTGGCGACACGAAGCTAAATTAAATCATGAAGTCAAATTAAATGGATGGAAACTGATATATTAGAACATTTTTTTAAATTTTCGAGTAATTCTCGACGCACACTGGTTATGATTGTTAAACATTTTATAACAAATAAATTCTTGCCTTCATATGTATAAGTGCTCATCACAAAATTCGAAAGCAAAAATATAAACGAGCGGGGCGGGTGATTCGCAGTATTTTTGCATATGCCAGCGACTAATGGGCGTCAAATCGTTTGCCCAACTGCTGTAATTATATGCTTGCGTTTGTATCAAATCATGCTGCATTGTATTTTCTGTTAATATTTTTCTTTCTTTTCCTGCCACTAAGTTCTAGATTATGTTGTAAACCCCTCCCCCCCCCCTTCCTTACACACACTATGATGTCAAACAGGCGCTGTTGTTAATGCGATAAATAAATAAAGTAAGTAAATCAGAAAGATTTTAACACCGTTTCTGTTACTAATTAGTTGCCAAGATCACCCAGGATGACCCTATTTTTATTCCTTTAGGCATTAATTATTTCCTAATTAGGAAAGAACTTAAGGTTTCTAATGATATTATCAATATCTATGTAGTTACGAAGGAGCTGGCAGTCGTTTTTAGGTATAGTGTCCTCGAGTCACTATTATATATCGGCTGAACTTTCCAATAAGCTTTGAAGTATAAACTTCCCTCAGAAGCAGTACCGAACTGATCATGTGAATTTGGACATGTTTATTTGCAACGCAAGACTGTCCCTAGCTAAGCCTTCATAAACTATGGAATTGGCGTAGGTGCCGCATCTAATACACGATTCTCTTGTAGAGGTTAATTTTGGACATACAGAGATCACGGGACCGGCATGCTGGTCACATGGTGGGTTTCCCATTAAGCGGCGGCATGTGTAGTTGGCCTTACAGTTCACTCGTCGCAGATTATGCTCGTCGTATTAAGCACCTGAAACCGTGCAGATTGACGGCGACCTAGAAACTGTGCTTGCTCACGATGCGCAAGTAAATAATGCAGTAGCGGTTTTGAAAATGCGGCCTCATTACAATTAGCTCCAGAAGCTCTCAGGGCTAAAGCCCCGATAAAAAATATTCATGACTGAACCAACTAGACTGATTCCCTTGCTGGTCTTTCGTGACAGATATTTCTGCAAATGAAGCTAAGAAATAAGTGTGCGAGTTAAAGATTTTTGGGAAGTCATGCTGTCGCTCAGGGTTTTTTTCTTGCCTAGGTCGTTTCGTATGGCTTATGTTTATTTAATAATGCAGAAAAGAATTCGCGCCCGCTTCCTCGCTTCGCGTTGTCCGTAAACTTTTCTCCTTGCCTTCGTTCTTCCGCTTCTCTTTCTATGAAACCGCAGAGTTACCGAAAATAAAATATACCCCGAATAATTTAAGGCCTCGCTGAATTTCAAACGTATGCCTCTTTGATGCGCAAGAAGAAAAAACTGTGTGTGCTGCATTCGTCGACAGCATCATTGCTGAAGAGCAAACATGTTGTTTTCAATACGATCATCAAAAATGGGGCAGAGCGGCGAATGGCCGTCTGCAAGCTATCCGGCGTCGACAAAAGTGCTGCGACAGAAGACCAAAACAAAGAAAATGGTGATAGTTTTTTTCGATCCCAGAGGTGTTATACACCACGAGTTCGTCCAACAAGGACAGGCGGTGAATCAGGAGATTTATATCCGCGTGCTCCAAAACATGCGTGATGCACTGCGACGCCGTCGCCCTGACTTATGGGCATCTGGGCAATGGAGCCTTTTCCACGATAACGAAAGGCCGCGCACTGATCTCAGTGTGACACAATTTATCGCCAAGCACAATATTACTGTATATCCCCTTCCGCCATGCTCGCCTGACCTCTCCCCATGCGATTTTTTCCTGTTTCCTCGTGTGAAGAGAGCTCTAAAAGGTCGCTGGATGGAGAGCGTGGAGGCCATTCAAGACGCCACGACAAAGGAGCTTACAGCGCTGCCAAAAGAATTTTCCGACCGTTTCCAAGACCTTAGGAAGTGTTGGAAGCTGTGTAAGACTGCAAGTGAGACTATTGTGAAGGAGTTCTGCACAAATCATTCCAATGTTAAACGCAATTTTGTTAATACACTCAGTCTCGGAATTTTAAGGACAATAGCCGTATATCGGGATGTATACGTTTAGTGAAAGGAAATATTTTTATTTAACTCGGCGTTTAGATCGGAAAAAGATTAGTCCTCCGATCGAAACGCCGAGTCAAAATTGTTTTCTTTAACGAAGCGCTTACTTCGCCATATACTTTTTCAAGCAATCAAGTACGTCATCCTCTGGCAAACTAAATATTAGCAGGCAAGAGAAGGGAATACAGGACGCGGTAATACAGGACTTACTACGCCCACCGCTTTGGACGAGGGTGGCGCTGGTGAACACTGAAAGTTCGCGTACACGCAAAACATAAATACCCACGACAGCAGCAGACTGGACAGCCACGCCGTAGCTCGATTGACAGAGCACCGGACACGAAGGCGAAATTCGGAGGTCGTGAATTCGGTTGCCACCGGCGGCGTGTGGTTGTTTTTCATCTGCCTTTCTTGTTAATTGCCTCTAAGCGATTAATTATTCACGAGTGGTCTGCATTGATCAACAACAAAAATTAAAAACATCTCCTGTGTTCTTAGTTTCTCGTTGTTGGATTTTGCCACACACACACACATACACACACACACACGCATATATATATTATATATATATATATATATATATATATATATATATATATATATATATATAAACGTATTTTGTTTGCTAGAGGTAAAATGGAAAGTTGAGAAAAGCTTCGTTTAGGCAGATGTTTAATTTGAGCCCACGTTTCGGACACAGGAAGTCCTTTCTCAAGACTGAAGTTACAGCGAACTTCCTCCTCTTCTTAAGGAGTTGGCATCGGCACAGATCTCCGACACAGAAACAAAACAAGAAGCAAACGGATGCAGAAAATAAGACGGGCTGAGAATAGAAATTACGAGAGAGAAAAAGAGGGGGAAAAATAATGACGTGGACTCACTGCGCCGCTGATTCCGCCTTGACTCTTCGTGCCGAAGAGGCTCCATATGACGGAAGTCTCCTGCCCTCTCTGCATTTCAATTTCTTTATTTGTTTACTTCTTTCGGCTGGTGGCAGCGAGTGCATGCATCTATAATTCTTATCTGTTCGGCGATTCCGCCACCGTCTGTTTCTGTGCACCTTACTCGCCGCCGCACTGTTGTTGCCTTCAGGGGGGCCTATTCTCCACTCCCGCTCCTCGTTTTTTTGCTTTTTTTTGCTGCCTGCTTCCCACGGCTGCAGTGTGTGCGGCGGACGACAGCGCGTTTTTCTTGTGAACAGAAGCAGGAAGCGAAGAGAAGACAGCAGCAGCACATCACAGCGAAAAAAAATTTCTAGCGGAAATTCCTACACAATCCATTTGGCCTTCTGTGTTCTGCATATGACCGACTGAGGTACAAGCGAGACCTCACCTCTGCAACAGCGAACACGTTTGGCGGTTAAGAGATATTCCCCCGAAGTGACTTAAGTGGTTTTGGTGTGTTCCCGCTTTCTAAGGTGTCCTTGACACAACAAAAGGTTCATTTATACTGTGTGAGTAATGGTTATATATATATATATATATATATAATATATATATATATATATATATATATATATATATATATATATATATATATATATATATATATAGAAAGATAAACGTATTTGGTTGCTAGAGGCAAAAATTCAAAGTTGAAAACGCTTCATTTAGCCATAGATTTATTTTGAGTCGACGTTTCGGACAGAGCCTGTCCTTTCTCAAGAATGAGGTTACAGGGGTCTTCTTCCTCTTCTTAAGGAGTTGGCACTGGCACACATGTACGACACATGAACAAAAGAAACAAACGGTGGCAAAGAATACTAGAAAAGATACAGATAGAAAAGGAAAAAAGGGGGAACAAATAAAAAAGAAAAACGTGTTGTACCCCGCCGCCCACCCCGAAGCCGCGGGGAGCCGACCCCGGACGAGGGAAACAAAAAAAGGAAAACACGGAGCGGGAGAGGATAATGGCTACCCATCAAGGCAACAGAGCGGCGGCGTGTAAGGTGGACAGGAGCAGACGGTGGCGGGATCGCCCTACACACAAAAGTTAAAGACGCGTGCACTCGCGTGCCCCGACCACAAAGAGTAAACAAATAAACAGAATAAAATGCAGACAGGGCCGGAGCTTCCGTCATCTGGAACCACTTCGGCAGCCAGAGCCAAGGCCGAATCAGCGGCGCCGTGAGCTTAACTAAACACACGTGCACTGTGCATGAAAACACCCAGACACACAGCAGTAAAACCTCCGAGCTCATGCCAGTGTCGTGTGGCGGCTAAATGACAATGGCGGGAGCATTTAAGCGAGTAAGGTGTACAGAAACAGACGGTGGCGGAATTGTCCAACATATATAAATTGGAGATGCTTGCACTCGCGTGACCTGGCCAGAAAAAGTAAACAAATAAACAAAATAAAATGCAGACAGGACAGGAGACTTCCGTCATCTGGAACCATTTCCGCAGCCCGAGTCAAGGTGGAATCAGCGGCGCCGTGAGCTTAACTACACACACGTGCACTGTGCCTAAAAACACCCACAAAAGAAAAAAAAGTGGAAAAACATCCGAGTTCGGCCAAGTGTGGTGTGGGAGGTAAATGTGAATGGCGTGAGCACTTAGGCAAGGGTTCTTCAATTGCAAACCGTGGTCAAGGTAATCGAACTGGGAAGATAGGGGCAGGATGGGGTAGGGAATGAAGAAATTTGTGTGAGCTTGAAAAAGATGTCGCTGGCAAGAAACGACCGAGGTATGCCAAGCTGGCTCTCGTAATGTCAGCAACGGCCCTGCAAGGGCCGGATGGAGGACAATACACCTGGACTTTCATTAATGCCGTGAGGAATTGTTTCAAATTTGTAAATGAAGTACGACTCGCGTTGTTCTCTTTCCCGGGTGTTGTGGAACCCACCCTGTAGGACTGTTAGCTTAATTGCATCAAATGGGTGGTTTCGCTCATTAATGTGTTTTGACAAGGGAAGGTTGGGTAGGGATAAGATATGCGCGCGGTGGTTATTAAAGCGAATTCGTAGAGGGTTGACGGTCTGTCCAATGTACTGCATACTGCACACACTGCATTCTAGGAGGTATATTACGTTGCAGGAATCACAATCAAAGTTGCCATTAATTTCCCATTTGAAGCCTGAAGCTGTGCTTACTGCACAGCTTGATGTTTGTATGTGTTTGCAGACCTGGCATCTACTTTTTCCACAGGGCCGGCACCCCAAAACCGGCTGGTTATTTGTTTTTGAGTGTACAAGAATATTTTTAATGTTTTTTGGTCGTCTGTAGATCACGTGAGGGGGAGCAGTGAAAATTTTGGTGAGGCGCTCGCTTTGTTCGAGGATGTTGAAATGTTTTCTGAGGATTTTGTTTACGTTAGGCGGGTTACTGGTGAAGGTAAGTACGAGATTTGCCCGGTGGTCTGTTTCGTCGTTGTAGCGACATCCCTCCAGTATTTGCTCTCGGTTGAGTTTAGATGCCTTTTCAATGGCATCGTCGACAATGGCGGGGGGGTATCGTTGCTTAATGAGGACTTCTCGCATGCGTTTGGAATTTTTTACGAAGTCCTCGTCTTGGGAACATATTCTTTTAAATCGATGTGCCTGAGAGTATGGGATGCTTGTTTTAGAGTGACGAGGATGGCAGCTTTGGAAGTGTAGGTATTGTTGGCGGTCCGTCGGTTTTCTATATACACCGGTGGTAAGTGAGCCTTTGTTTACCGAAATCTCAACATCTAGAAAGTTAATTTTGGTGTTGGAGTACGTGTAAGTGAAAGATATGTTGGGGTGGACGAGGTTGAAGTTTTCAATAAAACGTACGAGTTCTTGCTCTGTGTCAGTCCATATTAAAAAGATGTCATCCAAGTAGCGTTTGTATAGGGTGGGCTTAATGGGGCAATCTTTCAGAAATTTGGATTCAATACTATGCATGAAGATATTGGCGTAGGTTGGTGCCATCCTTGTACCCATGGCTGTGCCATTAATTTGCAAATAGTGTTCATTGTTAAATTCGAAGTTGTTATATTCGAGTACGATTTTTGCCAGTATTTCTAAAACACGTGGGGTAGGGGTTTCCTCCTTTCTGTTTTGTTCATACGCTTCGATCAGAGATTTAATGCCATCGGAATGAGGAATGTTTGTGTAGAGAGAGACTACATCTAGTGTTGCCAGGAAGGCTCCTTCCGGGAGTTTGAGACCTGCTATTGCGCGAAGGAAATGGTTTGTGTCGCGTATGTATGATGCGTGTGTTGTTGGAATATGTCTAATTAGTGTGTCAATGTAACTGGAAATTGGTTCTGTAATCGTGCCAATGCCAGATACTATAGGGCGGCCAGGATTATTCTTTTTGTGGATTTTCGGTAACATGTAGAATCGGCCCGGCGACGGGTGTGGTGCGGTGAGGGCTTTAGATAACCGTAGGGATATGTCCCCATTCTTCGCAAGTTGACCCAGGGTCTCCGCTACAAAATGTTGGTATTGCGCAGTTGGGTCTGCTTCAAGACGTTGATAGAAACTAATGTTAGAGAGTTGTCTCAAGCCTTCTTCAATGTATTTTTCGCTGTCCATGACAACTATACCACCTCCCTTATCCGCTGGTTTTATGATTATATCTGTCCTTCTGCTCAGAGCCTTCAATGCATCCCGTTCGTTTTTAGACAAGTTCTGCCTCCCTGGAGTTTGGTTCTTGTAGGCGTAAATAATGTCTTTCTGGACGGCGTTAATGTACATGTCCAAGTGTTTGTCCCTTCCTATACTAGGAGTCCAGTGGTGGTTAGTAACGACGAGTTCTCTGCTATCCGCGGTAACCCGCGCCCGATCGAAGAAGTATTCCCGGAGTCGCAACATTCGTGCAAAGTTGTCCAAATCTTTTAACACCGAGAATTCGCTGTATTTACCGGTGGTAGGGCAGAATGTAAGGCCTCGAGAAAGGACGGATATTTCCTCTGTCGTTAAGGCCCTGGTTGATAGATTAATAATATTGTGCTGGAAAGCAAAGTCGGCGCTTGGAACCGCAAGATTATTATTAGTAGATGCTGTCATTTCAGATCGTTCTACGCGTGTTTCTTGAACTGTTGACGTTTGTGTCGTTCTACTGGATTTGTTGTTGGAGTTTATTATAATAGTGGGGTTAATATTTGTAGCTGCCTCCGTTCTTGATTCTTTTTCGCTTGTTATTGATTTTGACCACACGTGTTCTGGAACCCCGTCTCGAATAAATTTTTTGTGTTTGGTCTTGCGTACCTCAGTCGCTCTCTTTTCTTCAAAGAACATAAGCTCTGTGGCCTCCAGCGCGGTAAGGGTAATTTGTTGATGAGCACGACTCTCTTCCATTCTCAGAGCCACCAACGCCTTCTCAAAGTGGCCAATGGTAACTACAAGCAAATTTAAAGAGGCAGATTGTAGTATACGATTCCAATTAGCCTTCTCCTCTTCACACAGGTCACCCATTGATGGTGTTAGCGACACTTGTAAACCTTTTGGTACGATTTTTGATTCAAGATAGGCCTTTAGGCTATGAATATGTAGTTCATGCCTAATTCGTTTATCCACAATTTTTCTTAATTTTAAAAATTTAGAGTTATTTGAGGAAGGCTGTCGGTAGGATGAGTGAGAGAGAGTCGGCGTACTCACGCGGCCTGAATGTCACTGTTGACGAACCCGTTGTGCCGAACCGCAGCGCTTTCGAAGATCGTAGCGTGATAGAGGGGTGCTGGGAAGCTCTTCTTTCCGGCTGGATATCGTATCAACCTGGCCCTCCACCGTGGAAGCCAGTTGACGCTGCGCTGCACTAGAATGGCCTGATGCTCCGCCTGGGCTTGCTGGAGTACTGGCGCCGCTCGCTCCGGATTTCGGTGTTGTGCTGGGAGTGGTGGGGGTATGTACATGGTTGGCCTTAGATGGTGGTTGTTGTCGGTGGGTTCCAGCGGATAAGCTTGTTGCTGAGGTGGATCTCTCGGCGGTGCTGTCTCGTGTGGTGTCCCTGGGCGACTTCGGGATAGCAGGAACAACTTTACTCTCCAATTTGCGAAGATGTGGTGGCCGCGTTGGTGTTGGCAGTAGAGCCCTGCGTTGGGTCACGGTTGATCTTGCACCGGCCATCTCGGAGAAGAGCCCTGAGTTTTCTTGCGGTTTTTTGGGGCGGCACCCTTGTAGGACCCCTGTTTTACCCTCCTCTTCCTGTCGCTGCGTCTCCGCGATGGTCGGGAACCGTTGGTCTCCGGCTTGCATGTATTCTTCCTGGTGGCTCTTGAGAACCTCTGAGTAGGTGCGAGGCACCTGGGTGTGACACTGCACGGGGAACCGGCTGAAATCGTCTCCTGCCGGCAGGTGGTCTTGCCATTCTATCAGGAAATGTCGCTGGTAGTCAAGGAGCAGGTTATAAATATGCCATGACAAGATGGAAACTCCACCAAAACTTGGATGAACTCCATCTGCTGCGAGGACACTGGATGGTGGATAGGTCTCCAGCGAATGGTTGAGGAAAAACGCTTTCGTTTCTCGTCGACAAAGTTCAGAAAGCTGGTAGTTGAACCTCTCAGCCCGGCGATTGAATTTATCAACGAATCGCCAGTTACTGGACCGTCGCCGGCGGTTAGGGGCGCGGGGTAGTACCAGCGTTGCATATATTACTTGAATTTTGGGTCGCTCAGTGCGGATGATGTTGAAGGCTTCTGCGTACCTTTCGATCGTGGTCTGGATGTCGTCGCTGCTGAGATCATTTGTTCCCAAATGCAGAATCACACCGATCACACTTGAAGGAACGAAGTCCAGTAGATTCTTGAGGTCGCTGATCTTGGCTCCAGGTTGGGTAATGAAGGCCGGGGAGCACCGACTCGCGGCGTCAAAGTGGTTGAAGAGGTGCTTAGTCTGTGAATCTCCAATTACTGCCCATTTTGGCGGATGAAGAGGAAATTTCCAAAAAACTGTTTTAGAAGCGTTACTAGCAGCCATCGATGAAATGCAGTATAGAAAGATAAACGTATTTGGTTGCTAGAGGCAAAAATTCAAAGTTGAAAACGCTTCATTTAGCCATAGATTTATTTTGAGTCGACGTTTCGGACAGAGCCTGTCCTTTCTCAAGACTGAAGTTACAGGGGTCTTCTTCCTCTTCTTAAGGAGTTGGCACTGGCACACATGTACGACACATGAACAAAAGAAACAAACGGTGGCAAAGAATACTAGAAAAGATACAGATAGAAAGGGAAAAAAGGGGGAACAAATAAAAAAGAAAAACGTGTTGTACCCCGCCGCCCACCCCGAAGCCGCGGGGAGCCGACCCCGGACGAGGGAAACAAAAAAAAGGAAAACACGGAGCGGGAGAGGATAATGGCTACCCATCAAGGCAACAGAGCGGCGGCGTGTAAGGTGGACAGGAGCAGACGGTGGCGGGATCGCCCTACACACAAAAGTTAAAGACGCGTGCACTCGCGTGCCCCGTACCACAAAGAGTAAACAAATAAACAGAATAAAATGCAGACAGGGTCGGAGCTTCCGTCATCTGGAACCACTTCGGCAGCCAGAGCCAAGGCCGAATCAGCGGCGCCGTGAGCTTAACTAAACACACGTGCACTGTGCATGAAAACACCCAGACACACAGCAGTAAAACATCCGAGCTCATGCCAGTGTCGTGTGGCGGCTAAATGACAATGGCGGGAGCATTTAAGCGAGTAAGGTGTACAGAAACAGACGGTGGCGGAATTGTCCAACATATATAAATTGGAGATGCTTGCACTCGCGTGACCTGGCCAGAAAAAGTAAACACGTAAACAAAATAAAATGCAGACAGGACAGGAGACTTCCGTCATCTGGAACCATTTCCGCAGCCCGAGTCAAGGTAGAATCAGCGGCGCCGTGAGCTTAACTACACACACGTGCACTGTGCCTGAAAACACCCACAAAAGAAGAAAAAAAGTGGAAAAACATCCGAGTTCGGCCAAGTGTGGTGTGGGAGGTAAATGTGAATGGCGTGAGCACTTAGGCAAGGGTTCTTCAATTGCACCCCGTCGTCAAGGTAATCGAACTGGGAAGATAGGGGCAGGATGGGGTAGGGAATGAAGAAATTTGTGTGAGCTTGAAAAAGATGTCGCTGGCAAGAAACGACCGAGGTATGTCAAGCTGGCTCTCGTAATGTCAGCAACGGCCCTGCAAGGGGCGGATGGAGGACAATACACCTGGACTTTCATTAATGCCGTGAGGAATTGTTTCAAATTTGTAAATGAAGTACGACTCGCGTTGTTCTCTTTCCCGGGTGTTGTGGAACCCACCCTGTAGGACTGTTAACTTAATTGCATCAAATGGGTGGTTTCGCTCATTAATGTGTTTTGACAAGGGAAGGTTGGGTAGGGATAAGATATGCGCGCGGTGGTTATTAAAGCGAATTCGTAGAGGGTTGACGGTCTGTCCAATGTACTGCATACTGCACACACTGCATTCTAGGAGGTATATTACGTTGCAGGAATCACAATCAAAGTTGCCATTAATTTCCCATTTGAAGCCTGAAGCTGTGCTTACTGCACAGCTTGATGTTTGTATGTGTTTGCAGACCTGGCATCTACTTTTTCCACAGGGCCGGCACCCCAAAACCGGCTGGTTATTTGTTTTTGAGTGTACAAGAATATTTTTAATGTTTTTTGGTCGTCTGTAGATCACGTGAGGGGGAGCAGTGAAAATTTTGGTGAGGCGCTCGCTTTGTTCGAGGATGTTGAAATGTTTTCTGAGGATTTTGTTTACGTTAGGCGGGTTACTGGTGAAGGTAAGTACGGGATTTGCCCGGTGGTCTGTTTCGTCGTTGTAGCGACATCCCTCCAGTATTTGCTCTCGGTTGAGTTTAGATGCCTTTTCAATGGCATCGTCGACAATGGCGGGGGGGTATCGTTGCTTAATGAGGACTTCTCGCATGCGTTTGGAATTTTTTACGAAGTCCTCGTCTTGGGAGCATATTCTTTTAAATCGATGTGCCTGAGAGTATGGGATGCTTGTTTTAGAGTGACGAGGATGGCAGCTTTGGAAGTGTAGGTATTGTTGGCGGTCCGTCGGTTTTCTATATACACCGGTGGTAAGCGAGCCTTTGTTTACCGAAATCTCAACATCTAGAAAGTTAATTTTGGTGTTGGAGTACGTGTAAGTGAAAGATATGTTGGGGTGGACGAGGTTGAAGTTTTCAATAAAACGTGTGAGTTCTTGCTCTGTGTCAGTCCATATTAAAAAGATGTCATCCAAGTAGCGTTTGTATAGGGTGGGCTTAATGGGGCAATCTTTCAGAAATTTGGATTCAATACTATGCATGAAGATATTGGCGTAGGTTGGTGCCATCCTTGTACCCATGGCTGTGCCATTAATTTGCAAATAGTGTTCATTGTTAAATTCGAAGTTGTTATATTCGAGTACGATTTTTGCCAGTATTTCTAAAACACGTGGGGTAGGGGTTTCCTCCTTTCTGTTTTGTTCATATGCTTCGATCAGAGATTTAATGCCCTCGGAATGAGGAATGTTTCTGTAGAGAGAGACTACATCTAGTGTTGCCAGGAAGGCTCCTTCCGGGAGTTTGAGACCTGCTATTGCGCGAAGGAAATGGTTTGTGTCGCGTATGTATGATGCGTGTGTTGTTGGAATATGTCAAATTAATGTTTCAATGTAACTGGAAATTGGTTCTGTAATCGTGCCGATGCCAGATACTATAGGGTGGCCAGGATTATTCTTTTTGTGGATTTTCAGTAGCATGTAGACTCGGCCCGGCGACGGGTGTGGTGCGGTGAGGGCTTTAGATAACCGTAGGGATATGTCCCCATTCTTCGCAAGTTGACCCAGGGTCTCCGCTACAATATGTTGGTATTGCGCAGTTGGGTCTGCTTCAAGACGTTGATAGAAACTAATGTTAGAGTTGTCTCAAGCCTTCTTCAATGTATTTTTCGCTGTCCATGACAACTATACCACCTCCCTTATCCGCTGGCTTTATGATTATATCTGTCCTGCTCAGGGCCTTCAATGCATCCCGTTCATTTTTAGACAAGTTCTGCCTCCCTGGAGTTTGGTTCTTGTAGGCGTAAATAATGTCTTTCTGGACGGCGTTAATGTACATGTCCAAGTGTTTGTCCCTTCCTATACTAGGAGTCCAGTGGTGGTTAGTAACGACGAGTTCTCTGCTATCCGCGGTAACCCGCGCCCGATCGAAGAAGTATTCCCGGAGTCGCAACATTCGTGCAAAGTTGTCCAAATCTTTTAACACCGAGCATTCGCTGTATTTACCGGTGGTAGGGCAGAATGTAAGGCCTCGAGAAAGGACGGATATTTCCTCTGTCGTTAAGGCCCTGGTTAATAGATTAATATTATTGTGCTGGAAAGCAAAGTCGGCGCTTGGAACCGCAATATTATTATTAGTATATGCTGTCATTTCAGATCGTTCTACGCGTGTTTCTTGAACTGTTGATGTTTGTGTCGTTCTACTGGATTTGTTGTTGAAGTTTATTATAATAGTGGGGTTAATATTTGTAGCTGCTTCCGTTCTTGATTCTTTTTCGCTTGTTATTGATTTTGACCACACGTGTTCTGAACCCCGTCTCGAATAAATTTTTTGTGTTTGGTCTTGCGTACCTCAGTCGCTCTCTTTTCCTCAAAGAACATAAGCTCTGTGGCCTCCAGCGCGGTAAGGGTAATTTGTTGATGAGCAAGCGAAAAAGAATCAAGAACGGAGGCAGCTACAAATATTAACCCCACTATTATAATAAACTTCAACAACAAATCCAGTAGAACGACACAAACATCAACAGTTCAAGAAACACGCGTAGAACGATCTGAAATGAGAGCATATACTAATAATAATCTTGCGGTTGCAAGCGCCGACTTTGCTTTCCAGCACAATATTATTAATCTATCAACCAGGGCCTTAAAGACAGAGGAAATATCCGTCCTTTCTCGAGGCCTTACATTCTGCCCTACCACCGGTAAATACAGCGAATGCTCGGTGTTAAAAGATTTGGACAACTTTGCACGAATGTTGCGACTCCGGGAATACTTCTTCGATCGGGCGCGGGTTACCGCGGATAGCAGAGAACTCGTCGTTACTAACCACCACTGGACTCCTAGTATAGGAAGGGACAAACACTTGGACATGTACATTAACGCCGTCCAGAAAGACATTATTTACGCCTACAAGAACCAAACTCCAGGGAGGCAGAACTTGTCTAAAAACGAACGGGATGCATTGAAGGCTCTGAGCAGGAGGAAAGATATAATCATAAAGCCAGCGGATAAGGGAGGTGGTATAGTTGTCATGGACAGCGAAAAATACATTGAAGAAGGCTTGAGACAACTCTCTAACATAAGTTTCTATCAACGTCTTGAAGCAGACCTAACTGCGCAATACCAACATTTTGTAGCGGAGACCCTGGGTCAACTTCCGAAGAATGGGGACATATCCCTACGGTTATATAAAGCCCTCACCGCACCACACCCGTCGCCGGGCCGATTCTACATGTTACCAAAAATCCACAAAAAAAATAATCCTGGCCGCCCTATAGTATCTGGCATCGCCACGATTACAGAACCAATTTCCAGTTACATTGACACACTAATTAGACATATTCCAACAACACACGCATCATACATACGCGACACAAACCATTTCCTTCGCGCAATAGCAGGTCTCAAACTCCCGGAAGGAGCCTTCCTGGCAACACTAGATGTAGTCTCTCTCTACACAAACATTCCTCATTCCGAGGGCATTAAATCTCTGATAGAAGCGTATGAACAAAACAGAAAGGAGGAAACCCCTACCCCACGTGTTTTAGAAATACTGGCAAAAATCGTACTCGAATATAACAACTTCGAATTTAACAATGAACACTATTTGCAAATTAATGGCACAGCCATGGGTATAAGGATGGCACCAACCTACGCCGATATCTTCATGCATAGTATTGAATCAAAATTTCTGAAAGATTGCCCCATTAAGCCCACCGTATACAAATGCTACTTGGATGACATCTTTTTAATATGGACTGACACAGAGCAAGAACTCATACGTTTTATTGAAAACTTCAACCTCGTCCACCCCAACATATCTTTCACTTACACATACTCCAACACCAAAATTAACTTTCTAGATGTTGAGATTTCGGTAAACAAAGGCTCACTTACCACCGGTGTATATAGAAAAACGACGGACAGCCAACGATACCTACACTTCCAAAGCTGCCATCCTCGTCACTCTAAAACAAGCATGCCATACTCTCAGGCATATCGATTTAAAAGAATATGTTCCCAAGACGAGGACTTCGTAAAAAATTCCAAACGCATGCGAGAAGTTCTCATTAAGCAACGATACCCCCCCGCCATTGTCGACGATGCCATTGAAAAGGCATCTAAACTCAACCGAGAGCAAATACTGGAGGGATGTCGCTACAACGACGAAACAGACCACCGGGCAAATCTCGTACTTACCTTCACCAGTAACCCGCCTAACGTAAACAAAATCCTCAGAAAACATTTCAACATCCTCGAACAAAGCGAGCGCCTCACCAAAATTTTCACTGCTCCCCCTCACGTGATCTACAGACGACCAAAAAACATTAAAAATATTCTTGTACACTCAAAAACAAATAACCAGCTGGTTTTGGGGTGCCGGCCCCGTGGAAAAAGTAGATGCCAGGTCTGCAAACACATACAAACATCAAGCTGTGCAGTAAGCACAGCTTCAGGCTTCAAATGGGAAATTAATGGCAACATTGATTGTGATTCCTGCAACGTAATATACCTCCTAGAATGCAGTGTGTGCAGTATGCAGTACATTGGACAGACCGTCAACCCTCTACGAATTCGCTTTAATAACCACCGCGCGCATATCTTATCCCTACCCAACCTTCCCTTGCCAAAACACATTAATGAGCGAAACCACCCATTTGATGCAATTAAGTTAACAGTCCTACAGGGTGGGTTCCACAACACCCGGGAAAGAGAACAACGCGAGTCGTACTTCATTTACAAATTTGAAACAATTCCTCACGGCATTAATGAAAGTCCAGGTGTATTGTCCTCCATCCGCCCCTTGCAGGGCCGTTGCTGACATTACGAGAGCCAGCTTGACATACCTCGGTCGTTTCTTGCCAGCGACATTTTTTTCAAGCTCACACAAATTCCTTCATTCCCTACCCCATCCTGCCCCTATCTTCCCAGTTCGATTACCTTGACGACGGGGTGCAATTGAAGAACCCTTGCTTAAGTGCTCACGCCATTCACATTTACCTCCTACACCACACTTGGCCGAACTCGGATGTTTTTCCACTTTTTTTTTCTTTTGTGGGTGTTTTCAGGCACAGTGCACGAGTGTGTAGTTAAGCTCACGGCGCCGCTGATTCTACCTTGACTCGGGCTGCGGAAATGGTTCCAGATGACGGAAGTCGCCTGTCCTGTCTGCATTTTATTTTGTTTATTTGTTTACTTTTTCTGGCCAGGTCACGCGAGTGGAAGCATCTCCAATTTATATATGTTGGACAATTCCGCCACCGTCTGTTTCTGTACACCTTACTCGCTTAAATGCTCCCGCCATTGTCATTTAGCCGCCACACGACACTGGCATGAGCTCGGATGTTTTACTGCTGTGTGTCTGGGTGTTTTCATGCACAGTGCACGTGTGTTTAGTTAAGCTCACGGCGCCGCTGATTCGGCCTTGGCTCTGGCTGCCGAAGTGGTTCCAGATGACGGAAGCTCCGGCTCTGTCTGCATTTTTTTCTGTTTATTTGTTTACTCTTTGTGGTCGGGGCACGCGAGTGCACGCGTCTTTAACTTTTGTGTGTAGGGCGATCCCGCCACCGTCTGCTCCTGTCCACCTTACACGCCGCCGCTCTGTTGCCTTGATGGGTAGCCATTACCCTCTCCCGCTCCGTGTTTTCCTTTTTTTTTGTTTCTCTCGTCCGGGGTCGGCTCCCCGCGGCTTCGGGGTGGGCGACGGGGTACAACACGTTTTTCTTTTTTTTTGTTCCCCTTTTTTTCCCTTTCTATCTGTATCTTTTCTAGTATTCTTTGCCTCCGTTTGTTTCTTTTGTTCATGTGTCGTACATGTGTGCCAGTGCCAACTCCTTAAGAAGAGGAAGAAGACCCCTGTAACCTCAGTCTTGAGAAAGGACAGGCTCTGTCCGAAACGTCGACTCAAAATAAATCTATGGCTAAATGAAGCGTTTTCAACTTTGATTTTTATATATATATATATATATATATATATATATATATATATATATATATATATATATATATATATATATATATCCTCCCAAGCCTACAAATTTCATTCTGTTAAAGTCGGTTGCGGAACGACTGATTTCCTCCCGACTGCGACATGTTAACTAGCGCGAATAAAACAGCGGAAAGAGATAAACTGACGGGACACACGCCAGAGTCCGCTGTGTCTCTGTCCGGTGTATTATTTGTGCTAGCTAACATGTCGCTACCAGTGTCTCAGAACCAACTAGCCAAACTTTCTTGTTTAATCTCTCCCCGAGTCCCGCAATGCAGGTTCACCGACATTTGTACAACTCTGGTCAGTACGGGATCAAGGGATCGGTTGTTACTATTCCGCTAAATGACACAAATCATGCTCGAGTCTTAACAGAGTGTTTCTTAGATTTTCGCACATATAACGCACTTAGAAGCAGGGTTAAATCACCAATTATTGCTTGTGATTAATACAGCTTCATTTACTTATCCACACGGTATGGGTGTGCTTTTCTTTATGGCCCAACTCTCTGTTCTGCGAACTTTGAAACGCATCGGAATGCACGAGAAGCAACCCCACTTGAACTAGGTTTAGTGGAAGGGCCTTGTGTTTGGCGGTACTTACAGTTTTCACCGCAGGTGTTTCAGCCTCAAGGGGTACACTAGGTGGAAGAAAATGCCAGAAGTTAATAAACTGATCTGAAATTACATCCTAGTTTCTACGTATATTGGTTAAAAATTTTAATAACTGTATGTAACAAACCAGCTTAGCAGATAACAAGATTTTATTTTTCTGACATTCGCGAATGCTGTTCTTTTATTGATTAAAAGAGTATATCTCTTTCTTTTCAACACTGCCGCAACAAACCCAATGCCTAGAAAGAAGCAAAAAACAGGAATTAATTGTTCTCGTATAATCGCAAGAACAAAAGAGCAAGCGCAGTGTAGACAAAAACTAAATCGGGAACTGTCACAGAACAAAACAACTGCATTGAACTTCAATTGTGCGTATTGTGACTGATAGACAACAAAGAGTTCAGTGCAACGATTGTAAGCTTTAAAAATTGTCTTGTGAGTACTAGCTGTGAAGCGAACGGAGATAACGATTTTGGGTTTGATGTTGACTGCTGCAGTTCATTTCAATCTCTGGCTACCCGAGGAAAAAAATGATCAGCGGGATGTGCCGTTAGAAAAAGAACCCGTAATTAGAGCATAGTCATGGTGGTGATGTGTTATTCGAGATTACGAATATGAAATCTACTGGTAAACCGTTATAGTGTTGAACGTGCCCTCCTTTCAGCACGTTGTGAACTTCTGTCGTCCTAACTTCATTAAAACCATTGCCATCCAAGTAACAGCCGTTATTGCAATGAAAGCTGCTTGGCTGACCTCTCTCGGAAACATTTTCATGTTATACGTTTTATTTTATATTTCCAATGGCAGCTGATCCGGATCCAGTAGCACTCTAAAGAGAAAATTATGAATTCAGTTTTGACTTCGCCGTTAAATGAAGCACACGGAGAAAGCAAAATTCTCACTTGGCATAGAATTGAGACTAGCGACTCATAAACAATTCTAATTATTTAAACTTTGAAGTGAAAGGGCACATTGCCAAGACGCAACACAGCAGCCATGCTTGACCACGATTTGGAAATAAATAGGCAGTAGTCACGCTCAAAATGACGCCTCATTATAATTAGAAGTATCCGGACAGGCTGCCTGAACTAATGCTCTGTTAAAGCTTGACACGCTGAAATATTATTGGGTGAACAGGCTAGAGCGCTTTTCTCTTCGGTTTTTCGTAAAGGATATTTCTAGAACAGGAGAGAAAATATAACGACTTCATAATGCAATTATTCAATATTATCTAGGTTCGTAAGTTGTGCATCGTAAAAATGTCATTCTAGCTTTGAGGGAGTTGAGTGGTTGTAAACTACCGGTGGGATTAGCCTTGCAGTTGCTGCCGGCAATTGCTCCACCGTAGCGACACTTAAATAGAAAAGAGTCGCTATTTTGCTTGCCTATAATTTTTCATGCGTGATATTTATTTAATGATGTAGAAGAAAATGACCGCCTGCCACCTTGCGTCGTGCATTTCGCCAATTTTTCCCTCAGTCCATGGCACTGTAGAGAGACCTAAATTAAATTGCACCGCAATACATGCTTTTACTGGGTTTCAAACGTACGCCCATTCTATGCACAAAAAAGGTCGTTTTTGCGCCTTCCGCTCATCCAGTATCGCTGAAAAGCACCTCACGGTGTTTTTATGTGAAAATTCCCTTTAGAAAAAAAATGTGTTCTACCTTGAGAGTCAGAAGTGATTGCTTCATATCAGATACGCCGAGCGAAAATGCAAGCAGGGAGCAATAAGAGACCCAAGAGCACATAGTATGCAGCATAAAATATGGCGAATGAATCTTCTTCGTTTCAAGAAATTGAGAAGAAGACGACGGGACCAAAGGAGAGGAAAATAGCTTCCTTATCCGCAATGCACACTATCCAATCCCCTGCCATGGATACGTACCATTAAGATTGATGACATCATTATCTTCATCATAATAGCTTCGTAGTAAAATTTCATCGGCTGCCCCGAACGCTACAAGAGAGCCAGGCCTTCATGGCATAAAAGCAGCGGACAGAAAATGGAAACGCAGCTTCACAAACCTAGAATGAAAGCCATTTGAAGAATGATGAGCCTGACTACACCCACTGCAAGGCAAAGGCCTCTCATGTCTATCCAATTAACCCTGTCCTTCGCCAGCTGCGCACACGCTATGCCTGAGTTAGAAAAAAGCAGCTACTGGCTGTTTCTAAACAATTACCAGATGTGCACTTACATCCAAGTGCCATAATGTAGTAGTTAGAAATTAGAAATTAAAATTAAAATTGGAATAAATAGCTTTATAGATTAGATGACTCGTATGTTTAGGTTGCCAATACTGCGATGTACTTGTTGTTTACTATTATTTATTAATTTCACAAATCTGCAGCTCTTTACTTTAAGCCCACCAAATTGAAAAAAAATTTAATTTATTCTTCGCGCATAATTACACGTACCACAGCATGGCCACATCTTTAACAGGAAAATCATAAAATATTAGACAACAAAAACATGTATACTCAATTTCAGTTTTAGGTATTGTCGGTGTTAGATACTCATAATCCAGAGTGACCAAAGGAACACTTATTTAATATTCTCTTTAGATGAGTATCAGCTGTGTACGAAGGGAGGTAATTATTTTTTTTTGTGCGTTATTGACGAGCTTAGTTCGTTGTATTTTCTGACTACTCGGGGAAACTATCAGTGCCACAATATGTGGGTAAAATGGAAGACTTGTTTAGCGAATGTTTGTGTTGGTGATGTGCTATTGTAAACAGCAAATATAAAATATACTGGTACACCACTACAGCTTTCTGCGCGCGCTACATTTAGAACTTTCCGTACTTCTGCCGTTCTAACATCTCTAAATCCTCTGACATCCCAGTTAGGTACCGTTAGCTCCTTGGACGCTGCTAGGTTAGCCTCACTCGAAAAGACTCATTCGTGATACGTTACTAGGTGTGGATTCCGCTGGTAACCTTTCTAGCCTATCTGGCTCCAGTGCCACTCCCAAAAGAAACGCTTGTCGCGATAAATTAAAAATTATAAATTTCTTTTGTTGAGTGCTGCAAAAGAGGCGCAAGGCGAAAGCAAAGTTCTCACTTTGGAGAGAATTGCGAGCTGCGATGAATAAATAATTCCAATCATTTGAATTCTCAGAGGCGTAGTTAAATTGGTCTTGACGGCAACCTAGAAACTGTGCTTGCTCGCGATTCGCAAGTAAATAATGCAGTAGCGGTTTTCAAAATGAGGCCTCATTAGAATTACATCAAGAAGCTCTCTGAGCTCCGATAAAAAATATTCATGACTGAGCAAACTAGAGTGAATCCCTTGCTGGTCTTTCGTGAAAGATATTGCTGCAATAGAATTTAAGAAATAGATGTGCGAGTTGAAGATTTAAAGAAGTCACGCTGTCGCTCAGGGGCTTTTTTGCTTGCCTAAATCTTTTGCAGGGCTCATGTTTACTTAATAAGGCAGAAAAGACTTAGCGCCCGCTTCCTCGCTTCCGCGGTGTCCGTAAACTTTTCTCCTTGCTTTCGTTCTTCCGATTCTTTTTCCATGACACTGCAGAGTGGCCGAAAATAAAATAAACCCCAAAGAATTTAAGGTCTCTCTTTGCGCTTTGCGTACTTCTCCTGGCGTACTTTGCATACATCTTCTGGCGATTAACCTCACTAAACCCTCTGAGGTCCCAAATAGGAGCAGTTAGCTCCTTGAACGCTGCTAGGTGAGCCTCACTCAAAAACATTCATTTGTGGTGCGCTGCTAGTATTGCCTTCCTCTGGTGACCTTTCTGGCCTATCTGATTCCTGATCAGCTCCCTAAAGAAACGCTTGTAGCGAGAAATTAAAAATTATGAATTTCTTCGGTTGAGTGCTGCAAAAAAAAAGCGCAAGGAGAAAGCAACGTTCTGACTTCGGAGACCATTGCGCGGTGCGACGAATAAATAGTGGCAATCATTAAAAAACTCAGCCGGACAGTTATTTTGGTCGTGACGGCCACATAGCAACTGTACTTGTCCACGATATGCAAATATATACTACAATAGCGGTTTTGAAATTGAGGCCTCAATAGAATTGCCTAAGAAAAGCTCTCTCAGCTAAGGCGGATTAATAAATATTCCTGAGTGAACAGCCTAGAGCGATTTCCTTGCTTGTCGTTCGTGAAAGATACTGCTGCAATAGGATTTAAGAAATAGATGTGCGAGTTGAAGATTTTGAGAAGTCACGCTGTCGCTCAGGGGCTTTTTTGCTTGCCTAAGTCTTTTGCATGGCTCATGTTTACTTAATAAGGCAGAAACCATTTAGCGCCCGCTTCCTCGCTTCCCGGTATCCGTAAACGTTTCTCCTTGCCTTCGTTCTTCCACGTGTCTCTCCACGGCACCGTAGAGTGACCGATAATAAAATAAACACCAAAGAACTTAAGGTCTCTCAGTTTCATACGTATGCCCCTTTGATGCGTAAAAAACTGTGTACGCGCGCTTGGAGCACCTAGCATATGCCAGGGAAGCATGTTAGCATTTTTCCAAGTTGCATTTTCGATTATGAAAGTGCGTTTTCTACCTTGATCGCTATAAACGATTGCTTCATGCCAGACACAGCGCGCGGAATTATAAGAGAGGGGTACAAAAGACTCAAGCACACGTAGCGGTAAATAGGTCGAATTCATATTGTTCCTTTCGATGAATTTAAACCTAAAAATAAAGCGTCCGAGGAGATGAAAGTTACTTCCTGAAAAGATTTCGCTGGGCACTACGAACGCCACAACAAATCAGCAAAGCCTTGATCGCAGAAAAGCAACTGACAGAAAATAAAAAACGCAGCTACACAAACCGAGAAAGCACCAGGATAGAGAGAAGCTGCTTGCATCGATCGAATAATTAGGACGATTCGACTGAGTGGTCAGAGGAGGTAAAAGGAGTTACGCGGGGCAAGTCCACTCTGTGCGAAGAGCTTTATTAAATGAAGCTTTATATTGCTTTATTGAGAATGCTGGGTGCGTACACGTGGCAACCAAAGACATCGCAATGGATAAACAGCTGCTGTGGGGCAGTCAAGTTGCTGCACTGACTATCCCTCACATTTATTACGTATTACCTATTTGTAACCCCTAAAGGCCCTGATCCAAGAAGGGCGCAGGCGACACATTTAAAATAACAGCAAACTGGCCAAACTAAGCAACGCGTAAAACGCAGAAAAGGGACATCAATTTAACACGACCATAACGAGCTAGGCTTGAATCACACAACTTCAAAAAGAGAATGAACCGAGATCAAACCACCTTTCTGTCGCAGCGAACGAGCTGTTCTTTCGCAGTAATGAGTTCACTGTACTTGATGACCAGCATATAGCGGGAGTTTCAGGAAAAACCCGACATGGTAAAATGCGGGCTTCGGAAGTACTGCAGTATATATACAGGGGGACGCAAGAAAAATTTTTAATCACGGCACCTGATCACCTGGTTAACTAAATTTTGCGATTTTCTTTTTAAAAACTAATTCAGAGAGGCACCAGGTTGAGACACAGACCTTTAAATGGAAGTTATTGAAGCGATATCATTTTTCTACAATTTATAAAAAAGCGGCAGGCTTTCTAGGAGTGGCTGAACAAATATTGGGAGTTTCAGGGAGTGATTCGAACACCATGCGCCCGAGAGTGCGCAGGGCGACGCACTCCTTTTTACGTCATTCCGCAACCCACTGCCACGTAAACCCTCCTAACCTGCCTCGGCTGGAGGGGCAAGCTCGCCCCACGCCGCTGCCCAGAAAACAATGGCCACGTGTTACATGCGCTATTGAGTGACGTTCAGCAGTGGGCACCGCCTTTACCGAACCTCCGGCGAGTGGTTTTATAATCGCTCGTAAAATTACCGAAATGTTTTAGCAATATCACCCAGAGAAATCGGGTTTTCGAAATTGTCAAAAGAAATGGTTATTGGTATTGACCAGCAACATGTCTCTGATTGCAAGCAGATGCCCGCCTGTTATAGTTGAAAATTTGGACATAGTAATTTAATTATTCAGTTTAGTAGTTACAATAATTTAATGAACCTCAGTGCCTATTTTTTAACGGTACCTAAATGCCATCTATTGACCTCAGAACCTATTCAGGCATCTTAAAACGGCATGCACATGGAAAAACATTATTGCTATCAAAAAAAGCACTGTAATCACTGACACGCAAGATCAAACCTTTGTCCTTCATATCAGACCTGCCCACAATGTTTCAAAAGAACCCTCGCAAATTCTGGAAAATCCACACTTCGCAGCCTTTAACAATACATGATGAAGACACAATGCCGCTCCTGACCATGACGATTGCCACGTTATTTATTGCTGTTTTGCTGCGTGTTCGTGTAGAGTGCGGATTCTTGCCGCAAGGGCAACATTGTACAAAGAGCGCCATGGCTGAAGGTATATTTCATCTGCTCAGGGTGGGGTCCATAACCCTTTTTCAATCTTTTCGAGACCTGTCGCGGTGCCTCAGTGGTTAGGGCGCTCGGCTACTTATCCGGAGTTCCCGAGTTCGAACCCGACCGCGCCGACTGCGTTTTTATGGAGGCAAAACGCTAAGGCGCCCGTGTGCTTTGCGATGTCAGTGTACGTTAAAGGTCCCGAGATGGTCGAAATTATTCCGGACCCCTCCACTACGGCACCTCTTTCTTCCTTTCTTCTTTCACTCCCTCCTTTATCCCTTTCCTTACGGCGCCGTTCAGGTGTCAGCCGATATGTGAGACAGATACTGCGCAATTTCCTTTCCCCGAAAACCAATTTTCAAATTTTTGAAAGGAAATGGCGAAAGATTTTTACGCGGGATACAGAGCAGGCCTACGCAGTATTTGTTTCTCATATCGGCGGACACCTGAACCATGCCCAAGGAAAGGGATAAAGAAGTTACTGAGAAAAGAGAGGAAGAAAGAGGTGTCGGAGTGGACGTCTCCGGAATGATTTCCACAACCTGGTGATCTTTAACGTGCGCTGATATCGCACAGCGCACGGGTGCTGCAGCGTTTCGCCTCCTTCGAAACGCGGTCGCCGCGGTCGGGTTCGAACCCAGGCACCTCGAATCAGCAGCCGAGCGCCTAGCCACGGCGGCGGGAAGGTCCAGTCATCACGAACTGCTATCGGGTCCAACCGCTAGTGGCATCTCTACTCTGTCGTCATGCTTCCGAGCGCCACAAAAGGAACATGTTTTTTTTTGTATCCGACCTGACTAGAGAAGCAGTTAAAAAGATATCAACTGCAAATTACATACCCATGCCTGTATTCGCGTCGGGCATATTAAGAAATTTTGAGCTTCACAGGTATAACGCTCCGATGACCCATTAAAGAAGATGGATTTAGGCTAGTTCCTTCGAAAAGGAAAAATTTGTTTCTGAGGAGAAGGAGAAAGCTTTTTTCTACTCTGCGGTACTGGGGCATCTTAAGAGATGTTCTCACCTTGGTTGTATCCCCAGGAGTCTTCTCTGGCGAGCTCGCTCACTTTTAATCAATGGTTGCTTGACTCAGTCCAGGTCTCCACTCGCCACAGCCGCCCGTTGAGCTGAAAAACGTGGCCGCCGCCCGTCTCGAGCGGATGCGCCTCATTTCGGCTCCGGCAATTTTCGTCCGAATTACCAAAAAATTGCATACGACCAGGAAAATTTTAATTCTGCTAGACGGATAACATGTCCCGACACCCGAAGATATTGTTCTCGACAAGGTGGCCCAATTTTTGGGCCTTTTAGGACCATTTATGTCTTCACCTTGTGGGAGCTCCAGCTATCTCTAAATGAAATAAACCAGACTCCAGCGTTCATCGCTGACGCCATGGCGGGCTCCGTTCGCCGCGGGTACAATCCCGAGACGATGGCATGGACAGAAATCGTCGCAGGCGCCCTGTCTCCGCCAGAAACTTCCACTCCGACGCAGTGGATAGTGGACGAAGGTCTTTTCTCGTTGGTGGCACTACCTAAGCGCTAGCAACGCCTGAACACCACGGCTGTCAACGGACCCTCCGTGAGTGCCGCTGTTTCTCTGCATCTGAATACTGCAAGCTCCAACCCTCTGCTCTCTCAAACAGTGGTATCGAAGAAATGGCGGCCCAACTCTATGCCTCGACTCCGCAGAGAATATTTCACCATCGTCATCAAGCCCAGAATGACGATCTCCCTGAAGATGGTCCTACAGAACGGTGAGCTTGGCGCTATGCTCTCAGCCTATGTAAATGCCTCTTTGGTGGACACGCTTAGTATCTGGCCCATCTGGGACCAGAATATCATCATCGCCATCACTATAGACGTCAATGCGGTGAATGCGCTTGCTCGTGAATTTACCCTTAAGTCTTCCAATGACCCCATTCCGATGGTCGGCCATGCCAAAGTCGACGGTGAAGTCTGCAGGGGTATTATTACGGTCTATGAGCAGGAAACTTCTAACACCCTGAAATTTAAAGTCCAGTGGCGCGGAGGAGAGATAGCCTTCTTACGCAAACTGGGGAAGTCAACGATTGCCCTGCTCACCTTCGTGGGGCGTAGAGTACCGCGTTACGTGCACTATAACAGTGTGGTGACTGTGGTGCGCGAATATAAGCGGACTATTTCCGCGTGTTTCTGATGCGGCACCATCGGTCACCGCGTGGACGCATGCCCGAATCATCAAGACAAACGCTGCGGACACTGCGGCCAAACAGTTGCAGTCCTCGAAGACGGCCACATGGCGTCCCACGAGTGCAATCCCTCCTGCATTGTCTGTGGTGGCGCCCATCTTACGGGCTCGCACGACTGCAAAGCGAAGTTCGGACGGCTGCAACAACCGGGCAACCCGGCCGGTCATAGAAAAAAACCCCAGAGTGCAAAGGCCCCGGGTCCTGGAAAGCTCCGAAAGTCCCCCCGCCTAGCAACACGATAGTGCAAGGCACAATCGGACAAGCACCACCGGCGGGCGTCTTATCCGGGCGTGCCCCAAGATTCCTCGATCAACTAATCAGAAAGCGTCACATGATCGAGGCGCCCCCGCATTCCAAAATGGAGATTTTCCGGCTCTCATGCGCCCTCCGCCAGGAGCGCCAAAGAAGACATCAAAGCCCAAGGTAGGCAGCCGAGATGAACCTCCTCCGCCTCCCCATACTCCCCTACGTTCTCCACCAAATCTTCCCCCCCCCCCTAACTCTGACGTCGCGGACCTCCGCTGCGAGCTCGAGACTCTGCAGGCACAAAATGCCCAACTCCACGCCAAAATTCACGCGATAGAAACGGCTGAGACCTCCCCGTCCACTGCCCAGTTAGCTCCGGAATCGATGCAAGAACTGCCGGCGGACCCGACACGCTTTAGCTCTGACGTGCATTTCACCGCCCTCGAAAATGCCCTCGCCCAATTAAGGATTCAGATGTCCAATTTTGGCCTAATACAAGACTACCTGCTCAAGGCAGTCACGACCACAGTTACGGCCGCAGTGACAGCCAACAGTAAGACGTGGCTAGAGTCAAAACCTTGGCTTCTCCACCCAATGGGGCCCCTTAAATACGCGAACCGCTCATCAATATTCTACCGGCCCATTGATCTAACCTAACTCTCAGAGAAGCTGGAATCGCTCCCGCTGCGGTTGACGGAACCTGTTTGGGCTCTTCAAGGCAATCTCCCTCTAAATCAGCATGGCTGCGTCCCCTCCCAACCAACCGCCTAGAGTGCGCCGCCTTCCGCAAAGACAGCAAGCTATTTTCCTTGTACAGTGGAACTTTCAGGGTTTCGAATACAGGACCAAACGCGCCAATTTAAGGGCGTACATTGACAACCTCGAACACCCCGCTGCAGTCCTTGCGTTGCAAGGAACCGGGGATGCGGTCAAGCTCTCGGGCTAAAGTACTTTTCAACGAGACCCGCTCACATGTCTTCTATCCATAACGCCTACACAGCGCAGGAGGTTAATCTCGACCTAAATATGAAATATTCGTACCTGATGTTCTCTGTCGTCCCTCTACGGAGAACAGATAGCCCCGCACCATATACTAAATATCTACTGTCCCCCGACACTCAAAAACACCAGTTTTTCTAAAATCTTTAGCACAGCGCTAAAGATCGCGTGTCGCGACCCCCTCATAGTAGTGGGCAATTTTAACGCCACCTGTCCCATGGGGGGCTATCGCAAGGAAAAGCCGCGGGTAGTAAGTTGGCGGAACTGATATCTACGCTAGGCATCACTCTTCTAACCAACCCCGCCCACCCGACACGTGTAGGGAATTCCGTCACTCGGAACTCCCGCCCCGACCTTACCCCCAGGAAACACATCCGACCCACAGAGTGGACCAACACTGAGGACAACACCCTCGGTAGCGACCACTGCATACTGAACACTGTAATTTATACTCGGCCCTTACATCGCCATTTTGCACAACCCAAAGTTCCCGACTGGAATGCTTTCCGCCAGGTGCTCCCAGTAACTTCCCCCTTGGAGCAAGATTACTCAACTTGGGCACACGGACTCATGAAAACACACAGTTCACACGAAAAGCAGAGCCAGCTTACAGAGCGGGAATCGGACATAGATAACCTCCTGATTCACCTCTGGGAAGCTCGCCGCAGCCTCTATAAACGATGGCGGCGGCAGAAACCTAATTGTAAGCTCCGCACTCGCATCTCGGACCTCACCCAGCCAATTGCCGAGTATGCTGCCCAGCTCGCTCACAATAACTGGGTAGATAGATGCAACAGCGCAGCAAGACAGATGTAGAGCCGCAACACTTGGCGGCTCTTTAGGAGTCTCATGCACCCTACACAAACACGCTCGAAGCCTTGAAACAGTTCACTTGCGCGATACACAATTTTCAAGGAAACACAGAGCAGCTAGCGAACGTCTTACGCTCACAACACCTTAATCAAGATCAAGATCCCAGCGGGAAGGATTATTAGTATGCAGGTAACGATAATCCGGAGCTGGATCAGCTTTTCCAACTTCACGACCTCTGCGCGGTTCTTGGCAAAATGCGCAGGGGGACGGCGCCCGGGAGAGATAACGTCACATTCACACTATTGAGAAACCTCCCCGATCGGGCATACGGAACCCTATTTGAATATATCAACGCCAATTAGACCGAGGACACTTCGTTTCCACTCGATTGGAGGACATCATTGGTAACCTTCATCCCGAAGGCGGGTAGGCAACCTGTGGTCCATCTCCCTCACTTCATGCGTAGGGAAACTAATGGAAACGATGGTCTGTGACCGCCTTGATAGCAAGAACGCCTTCGCGGACACCATGTTCGGCTTCCTACTTCATAAGTACGCCCAAGACATACATTTACAGCTTCATCACAAGATTCTCGAACCCATAGACCACCCCAACAACGACAAGATAGTCCTAGCACTCGATCTCAAGGGTGCGTTTTGCAATGTTAAACATGGCGCCATATTTAAACATCTTAGCCAGACCAACTGCGGTCCTCGTACATTCAATACATCAGACATTTATGAACAGACCACTTGGACTATGTACGCATCTCTGCCCGGCGGATCCTCCCCCGCGGACCCTGGGGCACCTTAATACTTGGGAGGCTTGGAACACCCTACTGCGCTCCGAGGACCCGGTCAAGCAAGCCATCGCCACAGGCCGGGCTGCCAGTGTCATGAGCCTCCGGGACATCAACGTTTGAGTGCGGTGGAGCCGTGCAAGGCCCAAGGGCCTGCGTGTCCAAAACTCCCCTGTGTATATTAAAGTTTTCACCACCACCACCATAAAACAGGCCGAGTACGGCCCGTTTGAGATGTGAACGCGGGGCACACCACAAGGCGCTATGTTGTCCCCGCTTCTCTTTATTATTGCCATGAGGCACGTCCCGGCTTAGCTGGCGGGAGTCGGCAGTGTTCAGCATGCACTGTACGCCGATGACATCACCATCAGGGCTACTACGGGAAACATAGGAGAGATAGATGAATGCCTGCAAGCAGCAGCGAGCACAGTAGACCACTATGCTACCTACTGCGGCCTCCAGTGCTCCGCGTCCAAGGCTGAATTTGTGCATATTCAACATTCTTCGAAACGTGGTGGTGGTAGTGGTTTTATTAAAAATAATAGTAAAAATTAAGGAAAAGATTTTTGCTAGCCCCGGCATCTGCCGTCGATACTGAAGCACCTGAGCTGGGGCAGAGGAAACAAAGGATAGCAGGCAGAATGGAGAAATGAAATGAAAGAGGTGAGGGGACAGGAAGCGAGGACAGGGGGAGAAGCAATATGTAAAAACTATTTACGCAATACGAAATGTGTCCAGGTTGTGCGCGTGATTAGTTCATATTAGAGGAATTAAATCACACACGCGCACAGCACTGTGATAGTTACAAATGGAGTGGGGCGTCCAGTTAATAATCGTTCAAGGTAGAACTGGCGGAGCGTTCGGTCACTGCGTGTAACTACCTGATGGAGAACAGACGGGACGTCAAGCCCGTGTGTTCGAGGAATGCACAGATGCTCACCAAAGTTAGCTCACGAGTGCGCACACTCCCCTGCGGCCACAATAGCGTCTTGATGGACTCTAGTAGTATGCCTTGCGCCCTATAGGCCGCGAGCATATCGCGACGAGCATCGGCGAACGAGGCACAGTGAAGGAGCAGGTGTTCTAGAGTTTCCACTGCACCGCATCCGTCACACACAACACTCGTCGCGATTCCGTGACGCACCCGTCGTTCCCCGGGCCGCACGCAGCCAATGCGCGCGCGGAGGATCATTGCACGTTGTGACCGTGTAAGTGCGCTACAGCCGGTGACACTGTCGATGCGCTCACCTCCCGCGTTGCGTAGGTCGAAGTGCTGCTTTCGGAGGTGGTCGTGGATGGCCGCACGCACGTCCTCCAGCGCAAGGGGCAGATCGCTGGCAGGTAGTTGGTGTGCAGCGGTGGCGAGGTCGTCAGCTTCTTCGTAGCCGGCGATGCCGCAGTGACCAGGCACCAACTGTGCACGCACGACACAACCTCTCTGCGCGAGGCGCTCGATGCGCGAGCGAATTTCCCGCACTATTGGTGTACCGCGGCCGTTAGATTGCAGGCGGCTGAGTGCGGCGCGGGAGTCGCACAGCAGAGCACTCCTGGGCGGCGGAGGGCCGAGGGTGAGCAGCAGGTCCAGCCCGAGCCGGATGCCCATCAACTCCGCCGTGGTGGAGGAGCCCAGGAAGGCTGGGTGTTGCTGGCTGTGCAGTCGCAGGGCGGGGATGGTGGCCGCCGCAGCAAGGGAGCAGCTGTCGCGGGCCACTGAGCCGGCGGTGTACACGAGGAGATGGTCCTGGAGCTCCTCGTGTAAGACGGTTCTGGCCAGCTGCTGCACAGCACAGAGGGGTGTGCTCCGCTTTTCCGAAATGCCGACGATCTCTCGCTGTACCTCCGAGGCAGCAGGCCAGGACGCGCAGGAGCCGTAGGGGAGTGGGCCTTGTGTCAATTGCTCATACTCGAGCAGCACCACTCCCATTCGTGAGCGCGGGTGCGAGCGCATACGCTGCAGCAGCGAGCCGCCGTCCGGTGCACGGTGAAGCCGGTCGATGTGATTCAATGCCCTGCGCGCTGCTTGGAGCTCAAGTGGCCACGCTCCTACCTCAGCCGCCGTTGCGGCGCACTGCGAGTTTTTCGGTAGGCCTAGTTACACGCGCAGGGACTTGCGGTGCTGAAGCTCGAGTTTCTTCCAGCACGGCTTGCGCACCGTGACGAGCGGCTGCGCATAAAGCACCGCCCCCAAACCTGCGGCATTGTATAGACGCAGCGCGGCTTGCTGTGAGATGCCCTGGCCTCGAGCGGTGAGCTTGAGCACGGCGGCGGTGATCCTCTTCATCTGCAGACAAGCCTTGGTCGCCGCGGGGCGGAAGGAAAGGCGCCAGTCGATGTCCAGGCCAAGGTACCGCACCGATTTACGCCAAGGAATCGGAGTCCCGTCCAGTGACAGTGGCGCAAGGTGCGCGCGCGAGCGCGAAACGCAGGCCATAGCCACCGATTTGTCCGAGCTCAGCGACAGACCAAGGCCGCGCAAGCTGGCATCGATTGCGGTCAGGGCTCCCTGAAGGCACCCCCGGACGCGGAACGCCTCGCCCAGTGGTCCCCGGAACCACAGAGCTATGTCGTCTGCATATATGGACATGTACACATGGTGTCGGCCGCTCGTGGGGAGGGAGACCGGCACCACCGACATGGCCACATTTAACAGAAATGGTGATAAGACAGAGCCCTGCGGCACGCCCATGCCCACCAGGCGAGGCTTGGAGAGCTTACCCCCTACTCGTACGCGCATGGTGCACCCGCTCAGGAAGCCATGAACGTATCGCAAAAGGCGCCCGCTCACACCAGCCCCCTCAAGCAACGCGAGAATTGGTGCGCGGTAAACGTTGTGAAAAGCGCCCGAGACGTCCAGTAGTAGCAGCAGCGCAACCTGACCTGCCGCCCCGGCATGCTCAAGCGCTGTAACAACGTCCGATATAGAATCAGCTGTGCACCGCATCCCACGGAAACCTGTCTGCCGCTCGTCAAACAAATCAGCCTCCGCAGCCCGCTCGTTCAGACGCTGCAACGTCATATGCTCCATGAGCTTACGTGCCGCCGATGTTAATGCCACTGGCCGGTATCCGCTCAGCTCCGTAGGTGGGCGCCCTGCATTTCGGATGGGACAAACGACCGCGGTTCGCCAATCCTCCGGTAGCTCCCCGCGTTCCCACACCAGGTTGATCTGCTGCAGGAGGATCTGTCGTTGCTGCGCATCCAGGTTTCGCAGCATCTGGTATGTCGCCCCGTCCGGTCCGGGCGCCGAGCGGCGGCGGCAGCGCTGCAGCGCATTGTTCAGTTCCGCCGCGGTGAACGGCGCATCACATGGACCTTCCGAGGCGACGGGCGAGGGACTGGCGTCGCTTCTGGGGCTCTCAGGAACAGCTATGTTAGCGGCGTTTTCGGGGCTGGGCGGCGCGAATCGATCGGCAAACCGCTCTGCCAATTCTACAAAGCTGAGCCCGCTGGAGATTGCGAGGGCGGCCAGCGGTTGACGGTTTGCCTGTGGTTGGGTGATGCGCCGCAGGGTGTCAAACAGCCTCCGCGAGCTGACATCTTCCTACATCCTTTGGCATAGTGAAGCCTACTGCCGGCGGTATAGCTTGTTGGCGTGGCGGCGCGCTGCTGCGTCCAAGCGGTTGTAGACAGTCCAGTCGGCGGCTCTGACAGTCCGTCGCGCCCGTCGCTCAGCGCGAAACAGAAGCCTGTAAAATACAGAAGCCTGTAAAAATGAAAATTTGTTTGTTCGGAAACGAAATTGCGCAGTATCTGTCTCGCATCTCGGCCGGGCACCTGAACCGCGCCGTAAAGGAAGGGGTAAATGAGGGACTGAGAGGAGAATTGAAGAGGTGACGCTGTGGAGGGATCAGGAATAATTTCGTCCACCTGGGGATGTTTAACGTGCACTGATATCGCACAGCACATAGGTGCATTTTGCGTTTCGCATCCGTCGAAACGCGGCCGCTGCGGTCGGGTTCGAACCCGGGAACTCCGGATCAGTAGCCGAGAGCCTTAACCACTGAGCCACCGTGGAAGCTTATCGCGTATACAATCCCATTCTCTGCCGCACCTATTCGTGCTAGAGTGCCTTGATGTCATAATCTCTGTTAAATTTTATTCTGAAATAAGGCTTCGACGCTAGGCAATAGTATTGAACGGCTACATGCCATAAAATTGGGAACCGCCAATATTATGCAAATATATTTTGGTATTGCTCTATTGAGCCGCTGGCCCAGAATCGCATGCGCAACGCGGTAGCTTGCGGTCAGTGTGCTGTTTCATAGCTGATGTAGATTGGCGACAACCAAGAGGGCCGTGCGTATTTGATCGAAGCCTTGCCCGCTGTGTTCGTTCGTGTTTGTGTTCCGAGTAAAAAATTTTACTATGAACCTGGATTTGGCTGCAGCCATCGTCGTCCTTTCTGCGCTTGCGGCTTTGACGCGCCTTAGCGGTGCTCACCTATGGGGCGGAAGCTTGGAGTTGAACAAAAGGGTTGACCTTAAATTCAGGATTATCCAGCGAACAATGGAAAGTAAAATGATAGGTGTAACGTTCAGAGTCGAGAAGAGAGCAGAGTGGGCCAGGAAACAAAATGCGGGTTAATCAAGAGGAAGAAATGGACTTGGAAGGGCATATATTGCGAGGTCATGACACCTCTTGCTCTCAAGGATAACGGAATGGATTCTAAGCTAGGGCAAGCGTAGCAGGGGGCGGCAGAATGTTAGGTGGGTGGATAAGATTAAGAAATTTGCAGAGATACGGTGGCCGCGGCTGGCAGAGGACAGGATTAATTGGAGAGACATGGGAAGGTCTTTCCACTGCAGTGGGCGTAGTCAGGCTGCTAAGGATCATGATGAAAATTTTCTTCACTTAATGGTTGTCAATTCAGTTGCACTATTATAAGCCTCAAGACTACAAATAGTTTGTTTATTTTCACAAACTGTACTATTTGTTTGTAGAATTAAACATATTGCCATCTGAATATTGACTCCTCATCATGCCACCTCGGGGAAGAAGCAGCAAAGGTAATACACATAATCATAAAAAACACAAGCATACCTTATGTAACCGAGGAAGAGGAAGTGAAGATATTCCTGCTTTGAAACCAAGCCGTTAATTTGACAGGAGAGGAATAACAGGAAATTAATACATTTTTAAAGCCATCTTTCTATAAATACGGGCGATTTAGCGTGGTTAGGCCGAATGAGTATTCAGTGCGCTAGAATTCGGCTCAGTTCGGCAGTTGGACGGAATGTGCCTGATAATTAGTGCTGGTATTAAAACTTTTTTTTAAACATGTGCGGCAGTACTTCCGGAGGGCTAAAAAAACTTATCAAAAGAAAAACAGAAAAACTATGAAATAAGTCAGCACAAAGGAATATAAAAAAAATTCGTTTAAAACCTCTAATCCCGTAACAGGGGAGCCACCAGTCCAAAATCATTATTTCATAAGTTTCTTGAAAAAAATGGCCAATGTGCTACTTCGTCACCTCTTTTCCGGACACTGTCTAGAGTGTCAGTTATGCGTGTCCTAAAAAATATAAAAATTATGTATTTTTTCTAGATGTAGTGGACATTATGTACTTGGTTGGTGTATATGCGTGAGTGGCACGGAAGCTCGTAAAGCCAGTGACAAAGCAGGACGCCATAAATACGTCCAAAATCCATTTTGTCGCAGAGTGGCCACAAAAAGTATGCCTATACAAACAATAAAAGCTATCAAGAAATATTCGCTGGAGTTTGGGAGAACAACCTCCTTTATTTTTAGCACTACTTTTATAGGCTGAGAGTTGCATTCCGCTCTTCTATTGAAAAATTATGCGCGTCAGTTGAGCGCAGTCCTAGTATACGAGGACTTAACTAGTACGCAGTGGTCTTGTGAGGATTACACTTCATGTAGCGTAGGTTAGACGACGGTAGGTATGTTGCCTATAAAAAAAATTCTGAGAAAATAGCCAATCCTAAGCAGACTCACAATACCACTAGTGTCGTGTGTTAACGTTACGCATCGAATGATAGCAGTTTATGCTTACTTTGAGGCTGCAATGAGTGCCAAACATAGAAGCACGCGGGGAATTGCTGACTTCATTTCACAAGACGGAGACTAGTCCAGCTGTAAACGGGATAGACGACCAGCCTACATGCCTGGAATCTCTCGCTGGGTTCTCGGTATTTATATCTCACGAGTGCATATGCGTTAAAGGCCTTCGTTCTTCTGTTATATTTTTGTTTAATTACCCGCATAATTGAATACTGCGTCGTTTCGTTTTTTTTCCGAAAGTGAAGAACAATAGCAGCAAAGCTATTTACTAATCCTGTTCTAATATCCGAGCTACTCTCCCGCACCCAACAATTATTTCTAAAAAATGTTAACGAAAATAAACTTCATTTTACTTTGCTCCAGTACTATATTATTAATATATTAATATGTCATACACTAATATTATATGTTGATCTATTAAGATTATATGAGAGCATAACATGTTATTTATATGAAAGGGGACATTCCTAGTCGCATTTAAGTTACACTGTCAAATGACCAGGCTGCATAATCTAGCAAATGGTTGACGGTACCGCATCTTTTTCACAATCTTTTTATTTTTGCAGTTTCTTGAGGGAATACAGATATTTTTGACCAGCATGCTGGTCCTTTGGTTGTATTGGCGTTTGGCGGCATGTGTAGTAAGCCGCGCAGTAGACATCTCTGAGATCACTTCGCCTGTTTCGTATATACTAAACAAAGAGAGAGCTCTTCCCATCGCATCCGCATCAGACAGCCTCTGTCCTTTAGCAATTTTGAAAGCGTTCCACTCATGTGTGTCATCGTTCAGCATTCTGGCAGTCTCAAACAAGTGACGGAGTGTAGCTTTATATTCCACGCATAACGATTTATTTAAATTTTTGTCGTTTATTAAGGAAATGCGGGTACATAAGACAAACCATTTATTAAACACGCAAAATGCCGGAGGTAAATAAGAATGGTGCAATGGAGAGCGTGCTTTTATAGGTTCACCGACTTGTAGTCAAACTTGGTGATGGCGGTATTGGAAGGTGGATTTTTCTGGTCAGAGACGCGATACCTCTCATTGGATAGACAGGAATGCAGGAGCGAAAAATATCTGGACCGCAAGGATTCTGTTCTCATTTGAAACTCTTACTGATGGTTGGCATGATGAAGCTTCCTGCGATGAGGATTCTGTTGTTATGTTAGCAGCGGCATCCACGTGAAAGCGGAGCCCCAAGCAGTACGCCCCAATCCATTTTTTTTAGCTTGCTGGAGTCGTTTTCTTCTCGCCGTCGGGGCCGCTCTTTCGTGTTAAACTCGCAAAACTCGCCAGTTTCATGCACAGGCCGGCCTTATGCCGTATATCATTGCCATCGCTACCATCGCTCTAAGAATGTTTACTTGAGGTGCCACACCTCAACCAAATTTTTCTACTTAGCACTCTCCTGTGCAAGCTGCAGCAACCTCGTCTCCGCAGACTTCCTACTACTGCTACTGCTGTTGCTGTCAGGAAAAATGAGAAGGAAAGTGCACGGGCCTGCCTACTGGCTCAAGCTGAGCCACAACCGTTTCCACGTGCCGAAAGTAGGAGAGTTAAAAGATAGGAGAGGAAAGATAAGGAAAGACGCGCGCGCGCTAATATGTCCCAGGCCGATCCCGGAGGCAGAGCAATACCGGGCCAACACGTGCCGGAGTGCTTCAAGCACTCCGCCATGCCTGCCTTCCCCTACTATCCATTAAGTTACTCTGAGGGTTCATTTAGTATCTTGATTTCGTATCACACCTCCTATTATGCTCTTAATGCTCTCCACCCCCCTCCCCATTACGAGCTTTATGACGTTAGTTTGCGTAAAGGGCTCCCAAATAATGGCTGCCTAATCTAGTATTCCGGTATTATTGTTTTATATGTTAGTAAGCTCAGGGAGCATGTGTACACTTTTAAGGCTCTTTAGAGAGGAAACACTATGCGGCATTGCTGTCCGAGAAATTGAACTTCAGGTTGCTCTTTTTGTGAGTAATGGACATAAAAAACAGTTTTCTCAAAAGTTTCCGACATCTACCAGTCTTCACACCGGGCAACAACCTTCTGAAATGCATCATTTAACAATATTTGATCCGAAGGGCTTTCTATTTTTGAGTAGTTAGTGGTATTATTAAAATTAATAATAAACAAGGAAGAAAAATATTTCTGCTAGCCCCGGCATCGGCCATCGATACTGAAGCACCTGAGCTGGAGCAGCGGAAGTAAAGGATGGCAGGCAGAATATAGAAATAAAATGAAAGAGGTGTGGGGACAGAAAGTAAAGTTAAGGGGAGACGTGATGTATAAAATAACTATTTCCACAACACTTTTTCTGTTGAAATCCAGGGTTCGACGGAAACCCGTCTGGTCGGGTATGTTCATGGCGGAAAATCTTCAAGCGCCGACCAATCGTTAAAAAGATGACGTTTCGGCCCCGGCTTACGGGGGCCATGCTCACAATGTGAACAGGCCTGAGGACATCGTCATGTATTAAGCCTGAGGACATCGTCATCGTCTTCATCGCCAACCCGTGCCGTTGTCACGGGCACACCTAGGGATTCCTTTTCTGTTGGCGCAGTGCCGAACTCGCTTCGAAGACAGACTCATCTGCTGTACTCTCGCAGAGCATAGGCTAACAACAACAACAACAGCGCAGCGAACTCTCGACACTGTGTTGAGCCTGTCAACCCTCAAGTGCATTACGAACCACCTTGGCAGGCTGATTGCGTTCGAAACTAGTTTTGCCCCGGAGGGCGCACCGGGGTTTGTGGAGCTTCTTCCAAGCGTACACCCCTGAGGAAGCCGGGCGCCGGGCCGGGGGACGCTCGTACCCATTTTTACCGGTGGGTTGCCGCCGGTGGGTTTCGAACCAACCACCTTCCGCAGCTGAGGCGGTCGCCCAAGCCACAATGTGAACAAGGCCCCCGTAAGCCGGGGCCGAAATGTCATCTTTTTAACGATTGGTCGGCGCTTGAAGATTTTCCGTCAACACTTTTTCTATGTACAAAACACAATCATGTGCATATAATTTGATATTTACTGGAACATCATTTACAACGTTATTTACATAGAGGAGGAAACAGTAACGGCCCAAGAACCGAGCCCTGGGGAACGCCAAATTCAACAAAAAAATTGCCAGAGTCTTGATTTTTAAAAGTGAAGAATTGTTTAGGCGCATTAAGGTAATCTTAAATCCAATTTATTAAGTCAGGGTTTTTAAGAATTTTATTTAGTTTATGCAGTACTTCACGGTGAAAGCCTTTGTCGAAAGCTTTAGAAAAATTAATATATGCCGTGTCTGTCTGCTTGGCGTCATCTATAAATTTGCGACGACATAAATAGTTTGTATGAATTGAGTTATCGTTGATTAGCCTTTCCTGAATATATTCTGATGAAATGTTAAAAAGTTGTTTTTTTTTCTCGATCTTTCCTTTATGCGCGATAACCAGTAGGAACAAACTCGCTATCCAGTATTAAAAATAAAAATAAGTTTTAGAAGAAACGAAGTGGCGCAGCGTCTCACATGTTGGTGGACATCTGAAAGGTGTCTAAATTGAAGGGATAAAGGAAGTAGCAGTAAGTGCTTACTTTAAAATAAAAACAAAAAGCAAGGTAGAAGATTTTTGATAACACCGGCATCTGCCATGACTACGGTGGCGGCACCTGAGCTGGGGCAGCAGAAATAAAGTATAGCAGGAGGTTTGAAGAAGTGAAATGATAGAGGTGAGGGGACCGTAAGAAATGATAAAGGAAGAGGTGGATATAGGAAGGACTGAAAGAAAAGGTGCCGTAGTAAAGGGCTCCGGAATATTTCCGACCACCTGTGGATCTTTAACGTGCACAGGCATCGCACAGCTCACGGGCGCCTTTTGCGTTTCGCCTCCACCGAAACGCGGCCGCCGCGGTTGGGTTCGAACACGGGTACTCCGGATCAATAGCTGAGCGCCCTATCTACTGAGCCACAGCGGCGGGTATGTACTGAGTCATTAACCAGGTTAAGTGAACAGTTTAACATCACTAATTGAACAGCTACCTGCTACAGTGGTCAGTTCATTCACACTGCTGAGGGCAGGCTGTGGTAACATCACAAAGACACGTGACCAAAGTGGCCCACCTAGGTTGCTTCAGACACATCGGCGCAATTTCGCACTTTCGTCGCCATATCATATCAGTAGCGAGTTCCAAATTGGAACGTCGGCACTTTTTATTTAGAATTTTGCACAAACGCTATTGCCGTCCCCCGGAAAGGTATTGCTAAAAACACAATTGGATATCCCCTAGGCATGTGGCTGAGTATCATGAACCAGGTTTTAAGCACTATTGCCTACATTATAAACGCTTCATAACTTTTATAAATTGCGTTTTGAAATACGGCGAAAATTTTTCGATCGTGCATACGCCTGCATATTAACGGGAGAAGGTTAAGGCTCCCGTTTTTTAGAAAATCCGGCGTAGTCGTCGGCAGCGGTGGCATTGTGAGCGAAAAATGGGCTGAGGTGGGGTAGCCAACAGGGCCAGCGTACCCCTATGCGGCAGCAGGGCCACCTAGGTCGCATGACATTGTCACGTCATCACAACCTGCCCAGAGGATTGTGAGCAAACTGCCACTATGGCAGGCGGAAACAACTGGGTCTCATGAGCCCAACCAGCGGCAGCACCTGTCATCGCAGGGCAGTAGCGCATAACTTAACAGCGGTGCCAGAGCGCCAATAGCTGTGTGAGAAGTCCCAGCGATTTAGTAATGTAAAAAAGAGAATGACAAATTCTGCTTATATATGCCCAATAACGCTATCGCGTCAGACCCCAATGGCGGAGCTCAATTGGACCACTCCAGTTTTTTTCGTTCGCTTTGAGAAATAAGTAATATTAGCATATCACCGTCTGTCCAGCGGAATGTACTTCAGTAGAGTTAGTTCTTGAGATAGTTGATATTCTTGATTCAAGCTCGTAGTTTTTCAGCGCAATGGCACACAGCGCTGTGTTCGTCTTTCTTCGCTTCCAGCGGAGTAAACACTTAAATGCCTACTATGCCCCGCTCAAGAGCCATGGCGCTCCGTCGGGCTATTTAAATAGCCGGACGTTTGTCAAGTTGTTTTGGGTCTGGCATGAACTATCGCTGGAAGTCGTCCACCATATCAAGCACATTCATTTGAAGACCACCACTGAAGGCACAGCTTCATAGCTGTCACAGAACTCATGTCACAGAATCATGTCTCATAGCCCACACCTTATAGAACAACATATTAAATATTGATAGCGTCGGGCTCATTTCGAGTCTGACCGAGCCTGCCTCATCACAAGCTCTAAGTCATTGCACATTCGTAGTGGTAGTATATATTCTTATATTTATTGCGGATTCAGAGACTCAGAGCTCCTTAACATAGTTTTGAAATAAAACCTTACTACGTGCCGGCCGTGAATGTGCTGGTTTTGCACTTTGCCATTAAATGTTTCACCAACAAATTGTCCACATAATTTCTTGAGTCTCTAGTTGCGTTCGTTCCGCCACGTCATCGTTATTTAAAAGCCAAACATGTAGCCCAACTAACACCTGCTTCTTTCATTTCGTTTATCGGCTCACTATTTTAATAGAACAAAAATAGAAAACTTCAACCTCTAGGTCGCTGGAACAGATTGATTCCCTCCTCCCACGTTATACTTACCCTTTGTAGGCTTCGTGTGTAACAGAAATCAATACAGAGGTAAATCAAAAATAAATACAGGAATATTCAGGCACACCGTCTGGCGAGCACTGCAAGTGCGCAAGTGAGTGTGCGTATCAAAATTAAGTAATAATTAGTAATTTAAGACATGAAAATAAGCATTAAAGGGACGATAAAGTGGTATTTACTGAGCTTAGGAAAAGCACATGAGTGATCGGTATTCCGTCATTTGTAAACACGACGAAATTATTTTAAAGCTAGCTTCATAGCACCGTAGATATTGCCGATTACAAAGTAGGCTTCTGTTTAACCACCAGAACTCATACGCGCCTAAGCGCAGGATTAAAAAAAAAGAAACAGGCCATGGCCGCACCCCTCCGCGCAACATCCCGTGGATGCCACCTGGCGACGCCCCAATTAGAAGGCTCGCCCAGATTGATCAGTGACCTTATCGTGGTAGAGACAGACTGCGACAGACCAAGGCAGACTACTATGAAGCGGCACCCATTAATGGGAGCTTAGAAGCTATCGCTGTATAAAAGGCTAGATGTACAAAAATATCAGAGCACGTTCATGAATCATGAACCAGATTCAACTAGCCCAATTTATCACCTTACTACTATTACTATGTTTCTGTTTCTTGCCGCTGAGATTCCCGGCTTACGAATAATAGCGTGAGCACACATATATATCTTTTTGTCCCGCTCAGTGTTTCGCAGGAGTCCCTACACTGAATTTCTGCAACAGACGGCTGCACCGGAGCGAACGCCTGTTCACCTTATGTTTTATACAAGACTAGTCACCTTCATGCATGCATACTTTTGGTGATCTATTTTCTTCTGCATGAGTATATTCATGTTCATTCGGCTTGAGCCGTCGAATATAAAACTGCGTTTATTGAGCACTCCTGGTTTATTGATGCATTTACATCAACCATATATGCGCCCACTTAGCTAACCATAAGGGCTACCTGGAACGCTGTGCACACAGTGCAGTACACCACGAGGTGCTGGGCGTCTGGCAAAGTTGACGCCGCATACACAGTCTCCACCGCAGGGATTTCCAAGTTTGGCTCCACGGTCGCACTAGGTGGAGGAAAAAAATCGTAGGGGGAGAGGGGGTTACTAAAACCAAACAGGTTAAAATGCCCGATAGGATGACGTCTTCCTCTAAAGCTCTTTTAGGCAGGCAAAAAAGAAATTAAAAATCCGTCCGCTTGAAACATTGAGAACCAAAAAATGTTTTGAGTTTACTTTCTTAATGTGTTTCCGGAAACCTTCTTGTCCGCAGCTTCAACTCTCTTGCGCGAATGGAACAGTAAATTAATTCAACGTCTCATTGTTACGTGTTGAGAAACTTCACTATATATGTCGCTCGGCTGCTGACCCAAAAGGCGAAAGTTTGACCCAGGCCGCGGTGGTTGAATTTCGATGAAGGCAAAATTCTATACACCAGTGTACTGTACGATGTCACTGCACGTTAAACGACCGCAGGTGGTCAAACATTCTGGAGCCCTTCGCTACGGTGTCCCTCATAGCCTCAGTCGCTTTGGGACGTTAAACACCCATAAACAATTGACCATAAATTTAGCAATATTGGCAACTTTGTATGAAGACCAGTATTTTCTTTTAACAGTTTAGCAGCCGTCCAGGCTATCAGCAGGAATTTGGCTTCGTTCATGAATTGTGCATGCCCAAGTCATAGATCACAAGAACGCACTTAATGAAAAAACGTCAGTGCGACCGCAGTAAATGTCAATTGAAATCATTCAGTGGCGGTGCCGCCGTTTGTGAAAACAAAACGAGCACCTTCGCTTCGAGACATTTGAAACGCTTAAGATAGGACAAAGGCCCGCTGCTATATTATTTAAGAGGTATTGCTGCACACAGCGACACTAATGGAGTGAGGAGGCCGGTAATAGAACTGCTCCTATAATTTATCCACGCAGTGGAGCAGGTATTTACACAGAAGTAGAACCCATATTTGTGATCTCAGGACTGCCTTTCAGTTCAAGCTCATGGAAGGAGTTTTTGAGTAATTATAGTCACGATCGCAGAAAAGCAATCCCCCCGGCGTTTAAAAATGTAACTAGCAATTGTGCTAGTTTTGTAGCAATAGCCACATTACGGTTGCATTTCGAGCCTACAGCGTGGCGGCGCCTGTGCCGCCTTGGCACTGCCGCGGCACCGCCACGGAGTTCCACTCGGCCAGCTGCAGCTATCGCGTCACTCCAGGTTTAGCCAGAGCTAAACCACCGCCAATTTTTTTCTTCTGTCAGATTGTGCACAAAAACCTATTCTGCAGAATAAAATCATAAATTCTAGTTTTCATTCTGTGCACTCATCGAACTAACTGATAAACTACAGAATGCATAGTTAATAGAGTTTTAGTTTCACGTACGTAGAGGCTCCACGTACGTGGAGCTCTTACGGGTGACTAGTGCGCATGCGCAGAACGCGAAGGGTATGCGCGAGTCTCACGTACGTACGTGAGATTCGGATTTTTACGTTGCGGTCTTTGCGTTGCTTGCGTACGTAGCGTTGACAAACATGGCGGTGCCCTGCCCGCCGCTTCACAGCGATAACAGCTTCGTCGCTAATCCCTGGACGCGATATCGTGTTCTAAAGTGTTGTATTCCCCTTCAATTTGCCCGTTCTTACCCGGGCAGAAGGTTTAAAGCGACAAATATCTTTTGCTTTTCAGACAGTAGGCCGATTTTTCGGCTGTTAAGCCTGACGAAGTAGCGTTGGTCGTCGTCATAGCAACGGTCTCGCGAGATCTCGAACTGAGAGAGCCCCAAACCAGCCAAACATACCCAAACCGCCAAACACGAGGACAGACCGAATGGCTTGGCTTAAAGACTCGTCTGGGATGATTTAGGCTGCAACCAGTGTCTGTGTTTCTTAGTAGATGGCGCTAAGAGTAACGCGCGGCGTGCGTCCCGTACGTGTAATTATAAGGGTTCCAAACGACCTGCGTGAACAAGGCCCCCGTAAGCCGGGGCCGAAACGTCATCCTTTTCAACAATTGGTCGATGCTTGAAGATTTTCCGCCATGAACATACCCGACCAGACGGGTTTCCATCGAACCCTGGACTTCATTTCAGGCTACGTAGACTTCTCACGTTTGCTTACGTGAACCCTCTACGTACGTGAAACTAAAACTCTCTAATAGAAAATGTTTCTGATAAATATAAAGACCATTCGCCCCGGTAGCTGAGTGGTTGTGGTAGTCGCCTGCTCACTCGGAAGAAATGAGTTTGATCATAGCAGCCGCGGGAGCATTTTGATACAGGCAAAAGCTAGCAACCCGTGTACAGTGCGATTTCATTCACGTTAATGTACTCTGGTCGCCGAAATTTTTCCGGGCCCTAAACTGCGGTGCCCCTCATAACATTAGTCGCTTTAGCACGTTGGAACTCACATAAAAGCAAAACAAAAAAATTAATAAAATCTATTGCATGTTTAGATAGCAAAGTCTAATTGTTTACGCATGCCTCCACGTATTAGGTTTGTTGAAATGATGATGCTAAACGGATATCGAGCGGTGTATTGGTAGCCATCGCTGGAAACCTGCGAGCGGAGAAAGCCTACCCTAAAGCTTATTCCCTTGTTTGCATCGTTTAGCGTCCTTTATGCGTGTGCTCTTGATCAGAGAAATTGGCATTGAAAAAATCGAATCTATAATCTTATCTATCCTCCTGGTTGTGATCCTAGGATAGTGGTGTACGATAGTCAGGAACTCGAGAGTTTCGTGATGCAAAGGAACTACCAGGAGCGGGAATCAGCAGCAATTTTTGACGACCACTCAAAGAAACGTCAGCTTGGATTTCCTATAGAGCCATATCATGACCATATCGCGACCGGTGATTTATTACCTGGTTTTGGACGACCTGTTGTTTAATGGTATCGACGAAAGGTATTAATACTCTTGCTTGTAGGAATTCAGCAAACAGGGGAAGGGAAAGTAAAGGTTCGTTATGACATACATGCGCAACCAACTGTCACAAAAAACAAAGAGCATAGGGGATGTTTTCGTTCTTATTTTTGTAGTGTTGATCAGTGAGAGATTGAAATAGTAGTTATGTTTTGTTCACCTTTTAAAGATAATTGTTTATATAGCAGAAGAAACAACCACATGCCACCAGTGATATGCGTTATTCTGAAATGTTGGAGTAAATTCCTGTAGCTTAAAAGTGTATCAGAGTAATTATGTTCCTGCGAATTCTGGGGGAGCCGCAGCAATAGCGTGTGGGCAGCGGCGTGAGCGCCTTCGTTTCCTACTTCCCTAAGGTATCCTGGACTCCATATGGCTGTGGAATTAAAGTCTGTATCTTCTTTAGATCTGAGCATTCTCTTTGCGTGTTTATCATTCCTTGTGTAGTTACGACGTGCAGTCAGGGAGGCCGTAATAATACACGAGACCTTCCTGGAAACAATCGCTAAAGCTATCGCCGCTTCTTCAGCCTTGGCGATTCCATGGCATCGAACTGATGCCCCATTAACTAATTTCATTTGTGCATCCGTGCATGCTATCGCTTGAAATAAATGAAATGTATTCCGTGAACGTCGTGTTTCATGTTTTTAATTGCCATAAATGTGATAAAGCGATGCCTCGGCTGTCAAAACAGGCTCCTAGAAAACACGCGCGTTCCACCTACGTACGTATCTTTGGTTAGTGCACTTGCTATTGAAACGCACAGGCGCTTTTCGAAACAGTCTGAATAATTGATAATCCTCGTAGCTTTCGTTTGGGTTCCCTTTTTACAAATACAAAAGGTGTATTCTATGAGCAAAAAGTGACTAAGCACCTCTCGAGCATATCATTCTATAAGACAGCCCTTTTCTCGTTTCAATAGCTTTTGCGCGACCCTGGAACTCCCGCAATTAGAATTGGTTAAAAGTATTCTCAGAAGTATTTGCATGTGCGAGAGTTGTATATATTTACCAGTGTACGAGCACAAGTGGTTTGAAAGGGCCGCGGTCCGCGTAAAGGAGCGTTGTTTGGACGAAATGGATATGAAGGACCTCGAAGCATCTGGCACCTGCAAAATGAAAAAAAAAAACGGCGTAATTTATCAATACCCCTAAACTATCCCAAAAAATCAGCTATCTTCATTTGTATCGCTTAAGTTCAATTTGTTTGTTTTTTTCACAACGCGTCCTTTAAAAGATAAGCGTCTTCAGATTTCTCTTATGATTCCAAGACTTGCAAGGCACGTAATAATTTTACTAATTACTCAAAATAAGAAAGCATAGAAAAAATGGCACGTAAGTTGTGTAGTGAAATTAATAAATTATCAACCACTTATTATTGGTGAAATGCATCGTAGAATCAAAAAATGAATGTTGGATTTATTTTCACAAAGTATAAAGAATACAATGAAATTCCGAAAAAAAAAGCTACTGACGGAACTTGTACAGCTCCAAACCAGTTTTGTTGCAGAAGCACAAAGGCAAATACAGATATTCATAAATGACACAAAAGTACCTCATGAGACCACAGAAGCAAAAACAAAGATTAGCCTGCTGTGAAAGAGACCAATTCATATGGCTGGGCTGAAATAGTAGCAAAGGAAAGCATTTTATTATACGCCCTAAAAAAATATATATAATTCTTTCTTTTATGATGAAAAAGGAAAAGAAGATTGAATGCTTAAATGAATTGCTTTTAGCCCAAAAATAAAAAAAAATCCTGAAAGTAAGCTTGTTTATTATTTACCCAGAGTAACAGGTCATTTCGTTTGCATAGGTGGACCGCGAATGAGCCACAGTCAATTGTAGAAATCCGGCGCACCCAATTTCTGTGCTTTAATTCAAGATGGGCACAGATCTTCTTTCAATTAACTTATTTATATACCCCTTACGCAGGTCAAGAGTAAATATCAAATGGTTCGAAACTGGTTTGAAGAATTCCTAGCGAAGGACAACAGTTGATGTGATTCGAAAAAAAAATATATAACCCTTGTCTATTAAAAACTGCTTGCCTGGAGGGGAATAAATCGGGCACACTTCTTTTCAATTACAAAAATTCTATTTAACGTTGAAAAAAGGTGTTGTGCCTGAAATGAGGCAACAGTAATTTAAGCGACAAGATAAAAAGTCAGTAGTTTAACACACTGAATATTTGTTTAGCCATCAACAAAATACAAGCCACTTAACAGCCCTTACCTGTCGAAATATTTATATGATGATTCGATGACATATATTGGGCAATGACTACTTCGAATTTTTGAACTGAACACAATAGTTCAATGTTCGAGCCACAGTGTACAGTATTCATTTTCTGGGTAGCCTTTTTTCTCCCTGCCTGAAGCTCAAGGCTTTGCTGTCAATTTTGATACGGTTTACAACCAACCAATAATATATATTTCTTTTCTACACCATTTGAGGCTAAACGAATCCTTAAGCATGGCATGATTAACGCTTATTTAAATTCTGGTATAGTTATGTTTTATAGATCATATATATATATATAATATATATATATATATATATATATATATATATATATATATATATATATATATATATATATATATATATATATATATATATATATATATATATATATATACGTCTTAAAAAATAAAAAATACAATTCTTTCTTTTATGATGAAAAAAGAAAAGAACTTTGAATTCCTAAATGAACTGCTTTTAGCCCAAAACTTAAAAAAATTCCTGATTCCTGGCACTGGTGCACTCTCTCATGGTTAGCTTACACGCAAAATATAAATACCCACGAAAAGAAGCCGATTGGGCAGCCGTCGCCGCAGCTTAGTTGGTAGAGCACCGGACGCGATATTCGGAAATCGTGGGTTCGGATCCCACCGGCGGCATGGTTCTTTTTTCTGCTGCTTTATAAGTAATTTCTTTTAAACCAATTGATTGGTGCTACAAATTAAAAAAAAAACAGAAACATTCTCCTGTGCACCTTGGTTTCGGTGACTGTTGGCTTCGTTCATTTGTTTGTCAAACGAGCCCCTCATTTCATTTGCTTTGTCTGCTAATAGCTTAACGAGGGTCTCGGTTCTAACACTCTTGATACCATAGGTAGCATAAGAGGGTTCTTGCACAGTTCCCGCCCTCGCAGTTAGATCACGTTCTACGTCACACTCGGAGTATTAGTGGACGTGCTACGTCCACCGCTATGGACGATGGTGGCGCTGGTGAACACTCTCAAAGTTAGCTTACACGCAAAATATAAATACCCACGAAAAGCAGCAGATTGGAAAGCCGTCGCAGTAGCTCAGCTGGTAGGGCACCGGACGCGATATACGGAAGTCGTGGGTTCGGATCCCAGCGGCGCATTGGTTGTTTTTTCTGCTGCTTTTTAATTAATTTTCTTTAAACAAATTGATTGGCACTACAAATTAAAAAAAATTAGAAACATTCTCCTCTGCATTTGGTTTTGGTGACTGTTGGCTTCCTTCATATATATATATATATATATATATATATCAGAAGACTTCAAGGAAAATTCTTACCGTATGCAGGAGGTTCTGAGGGACCAATGCTATCCGGCCTCTATTATTGATGATGCCATTAGGAAAGCGGACGCAAAAAATCGTAACGAAATGTTTAGGGATCCCCCTCAGCAGACGCCAATGAACACCGCTCTAACCTCGTCATAATCTTCGCAAACAACCTTCCTAATGTCAACTAAATTTTAAATAAACATTTTAACATAATCGAACAAAAAGATAGACTGTCAAAAATTTTTCCAGCAGTTCCACGGTTACCTACAGACGACCAAAAAACCTACAGAATTACGTAGTTCACTCTACTGTCAGTACGGGAAAGCCTGTGGGTTACCTACCTTGCCGGAAGAATCGATGTCAAGTTTGCCAGCGCATGCGGACAACAACACTAGCTCAAAGCAGATACTCTAACTTCAAACTCTCCGTCCGTGAGAACTTGAATTGTGACAGTAGTAACGTAGTATACATGCTCGAGTGTGGCGACTGTCAGATGGAATACATTGGCCAAACCGAGAATTCCTTCCGAATTAGATTCAACAACCACCACGCACACACCAGATCTCTTCCTCTCCTCCCCCTGTCGAAACACCTTTCCCAGGAAAGTCACGAGTTTCACAAACTAAAAGTTACGCTACTACAGAGCGGCTTCCAAAGTACCCGTGAGAAACGAGAATCATACTTATATATATAAGTTTAATAATCTGCAGGCCTGTATGGATGAGAACCTTGGTACTCTCTCCATACTTCACAGATCAGAGTCCTAGCCCTACTGAAATTCACAGCACCCTGACTGCATCGCCTGAGGTCCTGCCAATTTGCGTGCGTGCTTCCACATGCCACCCTCCGCCTTCCCCTGCCATTCTTTCTTGCTCACGACCAGAGAAAACAGTTGTGACAGCAAAGCATATTGCCTATTCCCCCCTCATTTTTTAATATTTTATCTATTTTATTCTTATTTATTCATTTTTTCTTGCTTTGCAGATAGTAGAGCGTGATGCTTCATATAGGACCGTAGCCCATTGCAATAGAGGACACTTGGGCGATTTCGCGCCTTCGTTCCCCATTTTCTTTCTGTTACTCTTCTCTCTCTCAGTTTCTAGGAAGGAGCCCTCTTTTTTGTCTCCGCGACGCAACGCGGGGCGGAGGCGCCCTTCTGACGCTTGGAAGCGCGGAGACATTTGCGCTATGCGGCGCCCGGCTGCGGGATCGGGTTTCTGCGGGGCGTTTGGCAGGCCGCCCCGCCGCCGTAACTTACATTTTAACTGTCAACAGCCGCACCCGTGGGGAGCGCATCGCACTCTGATGCATATGCGCGCACTGTTGTTTTTAGTTCCTTTGTTCTTTTCTTGCTGTTTTCTTGTTTCTGATATTTTCTTTCCTCGTGTTTGAGCCTCTCGCATCCGCTGAAGGAAGCTTCCCCCAATAATAATTCTTGTCGGCGCCCCCCCCCCCTTTCCGCCACCCCCTTTTTTCGGTTTTTCGTCTGTTCCTTTGACCACCCTCCCACTTTCCCTCAGTCGAAGGGAGGAGTCTGGTCGCTCGCTGTTTGTCTCTTGTGTGATCAGTTTGTTTGCTCAAAGGAGGGCGTTTTTCTCCTGTCCACGTGAATTCGGTGCTCCGAAAACGCGAACCTTTGTGTTCACAATTATCTTATTCTGATGAAGAACGGTCCACCGTTCGAAACCGCTGGTAAAGAAAAGTTTCTTCAAGTGTACTAAACTCTTTTCTTATGATATCTGCAGTCGAGGAAGTTTTTCATAAATTTCGTTTCAAGAAGCTATATGACGAACAGAGATATTTTTGTAATGATTTAGAAAATAAAAGAAGTATATATACTAGTAAATTTTTCAAAATTTCATTCCCTCTTCGGAAAATTATGGTCCATAATGTCCACCCGAAAGATAAAAAGCTAACACCCGCCGCGGTGGCTGAGTTGTTAAGGCGCTCGGCTACTGAGCTGGGGTTCCCGGATGCTAAGACGGCCGCGGCGGCCGCGTTTCGATGAAGGTGAAACACAAAAGGCGCCCGTGCGCTCTGCGATGTCAGCGCACGTTAAATATCCCTTCGTGGTCGAAGTTATTCCGGAAACTTCTACTACGGCGCCTCTTTCTCTTTCGTTCTTTCGCTCCCACCTTCCTCCATTTTCTTACGGCGGGGTTCGTGTGTCCATCCAGATGTGACACCAATACTGCGCCATTTCCTGTCCTCAAGAACCAGTTCTCAATTTTAAGAATATTTAATGACAAACAATCGACAAAGCAGCATAGCATGTCAGACGTAAGCTGAGTTATCGTCCCTTCAAGTGGCGAGTGGGTCTGATTGAAATCAAAGAACTTAGGTGTACACCTAAACTTAGACAAAGAGTTCCTCTTGCTCTTAGCTAAGCCAATGAAATTGATGTGTGCTCAGAACACCTGAAGAAAATTACACGCGACATAAACAAGAATTTAACCCATGGAAAACAAAGCACAAAATGGTAACAAAATGGAAGAGAAAATGTTCATTGAATTTAACACACCCTATTTGGCCGAACACGAGTTTTAGACGTGTCTTGCAAGTTTTTCTTCCTTTCAAAACATTGAAAATGCATGCCATTCCTTATTCACAACCATTCTTCATCTCTTTTTCAGACACTAGATGAAGTGCCAGTCATGCATGTCGAAAAGGAAGCATGAAATTTTTAGGGTCTCTTTTCTATTGGTAGTAAGCAAAATTTACTAGCTTGCCATTTCATGAATGGCACAGAGTATTTTAATTCCTGAGTTGAAATAGAATACCGTATTATCACTGAAAGCTCCCTTTTTCTGCACAGCTCGCGACAAACCTGATATCCGAGTAGCAAAAAGAACATATTTCAAATTAATATCCGTGGTATGACAAAGCAGCCTGGATACTTTTAAGCACTGCCTTTGTAGGCTGTAACAACCATCCAGCTGTAATTTAAAAAGGAGAGGCGTCAGTAAAGCGCAGTGGCAATCTTCGAAGGCCTGACTGTCAAGCGTTGGCTAGGGGCGAAATACACCCCATTTAAGCATGGTCAGATAAATTCACATGTACTGTAGATTGGAAGCAATTTTTAAAAGGGTGCGATACTAGATGCAACTGCAGACAAAATTCAGTACATTGCTAATGGTTCGTGCGAAAACTATGCTTGAAACTATAAAGTATATGCTTACATTGAGGCTGCAATCAGTGCCAAAAAGAGCAGCACGCAGGGAAGTGCAGACTTCATTTCAAAAGGTTAATCCTCGTCGCGCTGTAAACAGCAGGAAATATGAATCAGAAAGCCTGTAATCTCTCGCTGCAGGCTCGGTATTTATACCCTAGGAGCGCACCTCTGTTGTAAGGTAATGACGCTTCTGTGATGTTTCTTTAAATGCTGGTTTGATTTATTGGTGTGCGGAGTTTCGTTTTTTTTTTTGGTTGAAGTGAAACAAAATACAAGGATACAGATAATTTTAAAGATAGCTGTGATATCGCAGTTACTCCCTGCGCACGCTGAATAATGAATACTGAAATATGTTAAGAAACAATTTCGCGACTTTCTTACACTCGTGCTTGCATGTGTTCCTTAATAATTGTCTCCTTGGCATCGTTTTAAGATGAACAACTGATATGTGACGAATTGCGTCAATATAATTCATATACAATAAAAGTGGATAGGAGCAGTCGCCTTCCTCGCCATGTAAAGCATGTCACTGGTGTACTGCATGTTTGTTCCGCCCTAAGTGTGCCGATGTGCGTCCGTGAAAAATAGCACATTTCTTCACTTTGGAAACGTTACAAATATCGTTTACATTAGTTTATCACCTTCCGACGGCGGTCCGTATTAAGCACGCCAATCAGGCAACATATCACCCTTCACCTATGTTCCATAAACGTAAAGTCCAAGTTTGCCACATTATCTTTCCGCAAAATCTCAGCGCAAAATATACCTGCTCCTTAAAATTCTGATGCAATACATAACGTCTTTTTTATATATAAAATTCATGTTACGGTGATTGCGTCAGTATTTCTATTTCTGCAGCAGTGCTTTCCCGACGTTTTTCCCGACGTCTAACGCAATAAAATTAAAATCAGCGCAAGAAGAAATCATTCATATTTAAGCTAGTGCGTTTTTTGATACCACGATGGTGCTGAAGCATTAGCAAAGTTTAGTTATTATTAACTCTTAATTTTTCATCGCTTGGTCCTGATTTTCAGTTTTAATTAAAAAGCCTCAAACCTGCATGACTTCTTTTTCCCTTTGCCATTTATTGTTAAACACTGCATATGATTTTTTCATAATTGCCGGACACTTCAATTTTCATTAAAACAACATCGCTAATCTATAGCGGTTTCACTTCCGCGCCTGTCCGAATTCAATTTGTCTTGTGAACCGTGTGCATAGCAACAAATGCCAACAACTTAGACAGCACAGCGAAACAGAGGAAATATCGGACGGCTGTTGTTACATTTTAAAAGGCCTTCTCTCGAAGATGTTCTGCATACCACTTGCATGACGATAAATGATTACTCTGATACAAAGGCGAAAGAAAAAGAAGCTGTGAAATTGTGGTATTCTCAAATGATTACATATAAGACTAATAATAAGAACCGTGACTACTGTTACGTTTTCCGTTCGGTTTAAAAAAAAACACATTTTACCGAACTGTAAATTAAACATGAATTTTATTCTGCTCTTCGAGTCTTCCTATTATACTTTTTAAAGGTCGCGTTATTGGGTGGAACCCCACGGTATTGAAGAGAACAGTTGCCCTTCCTGGCGACATGACCAACGAATTCTAAAGGTCTCGAATTCCTGCAAAATGTTTTCGCCGATGTCTTGCATGCATTCACGTCGGCACGTTTCTTGCTATCCAGAGCTTCAAATATGAAAGCGGACAGCATGTTGTTTTCAAAACACACTATTGGCATCCCACGTGTGATTCGCGCATCTGGATTCTAAGTTTCACTTGATAATTATTCAGTGGTATGAGTATTGCCGCCGGCCCACTCTTACATCAATAAGGATCAACGAAATGGAGACCGATTTATGTATTCTGGGTGCCAGTTGGTTCAGTATTATCCTGTGGTGTTTTATTCCACTCTTCCCCTAGTAAATAACAAATTGGTTTTTGGGGAAAGGAAATGGGGCAGTATCTGTCTTGCATATCTCGGTGGACGCCTGAACCGCGCCGTAATGGAAGAGATAAAGGAGGGTGTGAAAGAAGAAATGAAGAAAGAGGTGCCGTAGTGGAGGGATGTCGACCACTTGGGGATCTTTAACGTCGACTGACATCCCACAGCACACGAGCGGCTTTGCGTTTCGCCTCCATCGAAACGCGGTCGCCGCGGTCGGGTTCAAACCCGGGAACTCTGGATCAGTAGCCGAGCGCCTTAACCACTGAGACACCGCGGCTCCTGGTCGAATCTGTTAAAAGCAATAGCCGTTCCCCGCCAGGAAACCCGGCGGAAGCCATTTTCAGTGGCGGCATCCGAGGCTTGCTAAGAGCCGAATGAAGAGGCAAGGCTAATAATAATAATTGTTCTTTGGGGAAAGGAAATGGCGCAGTTTCTCATATATCGTTGGACACCTGAACCGCGCCGTAAGAAAAGGGGTAAAGGAGGGAGTGAAAGAAGAAAGGAAGAAAGAGGTGCCGTAGTGGAGGGCTCCGGAGTAATTTCGACCACCTGGGGATCTTTAACGTGCACTGACATCGCACAGCACACGGACGCCTTAGCGTTTTTCCTCCATAAAAACGCAGCCGCCGCGGTCGGGTTCGAACCCGGGAACTCCGGATCAGTAGTCGAGCGCCCTAACCACTGAGCCACCGCGGTGGATTAGGCAAGGCTAAAAGGATTGGTTTTCGGAGATAGCGCTGGAATCTTCCTCTCCCTATATTGAGCATGCCCAGACGTTGCACAGAAGAACAATTAAATAAAAGCTGCGGTAACTATTTGACCTCTCATGTATACCTGAACTTAGACTTGACGGAAGGAATGAACGAGGACAAGTAGGAGGGATAGAAACGCTCTCCAGTAGAGGATTCCAAATATTTTTCTTCACATTGGAATTCTTTAGCTTGCACTACAATCGCTTAGCGCATGAGCGCCCTTTGCGCTTCGTCTTCATTTAATAGCGACTGCAGAGAGGGGAATTTCACTCCGCGCTCCCGATAAAACAAAAATCGGTTTGGGGAAATGATACGCGCAGTTTCTGTCTTATATCTCGGTCGACACCTCAACCCCACCTTGAGGAAAAGGAGGAGTGTGGGAGTGAAAGAAGAGGGAGAGTGCTAGTATAAATGGTGGGCTCCGGAATAATTTCGACCGCCATTAACGTTCACTGACATTGCACATCCCACGAGCGCCCCTTTGCGTTTCGCCGCCATCGAAAAGCAGCCACCTGAGCCAGGTTCCATCAAGGGTTAGTGCCCAAGAGCACTTTCGGAGAGAGAGAGAGAGAGAGAGAGAAAACTTTATTCTTAGTCTTCAGCTGCTCCAGATGGCGGGCAGTTTAAATCTCTCGGTGACCTCTTGCGGTCTTGCCGTGGCCCGGGACTGAATGTCAAGGCCCGGGCTGGCGAGAGCAGTTTCCCATTTTTCAAGCGTGGGAGATGTAGCTAGATCTGCCGGACTCGGATCCTCCGTGCAATCTCAGATTATGTGGTCTAACGTGGCAGGCTCGCCGCACAGTTGAAAATACGGGTTTACCAAATCGGGAAAGGTATTGGAACACGTCCAGGGGTTTGACTACGACTGCGTTTGCAGCCGCCTCCAAGTGGTAGCCTGTTCGCGGCTGAGCGAAACGTGTGGAGGAGGCAGGCTCGCTCTAAGCTCCCCGTTATAGTTGGTTATAACCTGATATGTAATTAGCGTCTCGCCTCTGGGGACATCCGGGTCCGAGACCCCCCTCACCGGCTCGGCTGACAAAACCTCGAGCATATTATTGAGCGGCCTCGTTCCCTGGAACGCCCGCGAGGGCCGGGACCCGCACCAGATCCACTTCCTTGCTATCTTTTCGCATCGTACAAATAATTTTGTGTGCAGTGGCGGAGATCCGTTCCCTCGCAATGTTGCGAAGGGCCGTTTCGGAATCACTGAGAATGGTGCTGGTGCCTTTCTGAACGATCCCTATAGTGCAATTGCAGCCTCTTCGGCCTCTTCCACTCGGTCCATGACCCCCGTAGCCGCCACCTTGCGGGAGATGCTCACTGCGCTGACAGCGAAAGCGTCTTTGCCTGTAATTTTATAATGTGCCGCATCAACATACATGGCACTATCGTCCCCTTCAGAGATTTTGCCACGCCGTTCTCTGGCAGGGTAAGATAATGTCGCCAGTTTCACATAGCATCCTGGTTCTCATCGAGTCCAGGGCCTTGTCGCGTCGGTTGCCGATTATGACATTACGCGTACTAGGCTAAAACAAAATGACCCATGAAATATATGCACGAAGTAATAAAATAACCGACCTATGTTGATAGAATATATTTGTTGACACACATACGATAACGAAATTTTGTAATGTGCTTTTCAGTGGTCAGAAATTTTGAATAGTGGTGAGGGATTATTTCTGGCACCGTCATTGCTGCGACTGTTTCCTTTGGAGCGAGGGGTGAATCGGCTGGAGCGGCTGGCCCCAAAGCGCTGAAATTTCTAGATTGAGTAACATGATAACATGAATCCCCCTCCAATGAAAAAAAAGATATCATTAATTCCCTTGGAGGGGTTTGTTTACAGGGCGAGCCGAAGTGCATATAATGGCAGACTGCCTATCGCGTGGTGATGATACTTCGAGTTACTTCTATATATATATATATATATATGCTTTAAGCACGGAGTCCAGGTCTCTTCACTTATATACGCCACGTACTCGCAATATGCATTGGGACAGCTAAATTTTAAAAACTTGCAAAGATTAAATAATAGAGAATTGTGGAGTTATCTTGTTCCTTATTACGACAATTCCCTGCAAAGCAAATTACCGTGCAAACTGCAGAATTTGATGGAAGATTTAAACTTGTAAAGGAAAACTGCGCAAAAGACAAACACTTAGAGGACCCATTATTTTCATTAGCTGGGACAATGTGATATCATAACAACCTTGTTGTGAGCTTCCATGCGTGACTACAGTTATGCAGATAAAAAGACAGATTTCCGTCTCCCCTGCCAACAGCGGCAGGCAGAAAATCTCAGCGCCTCATCAGTTTAGAAACCATGGCAGCTGTATTTTGCATCCGCAAAGACTGTCTTTTGCATCCGCACAGACTAAAATGGCCAAGTATGAAACTGGTGATGGATGTGTGGACATGGAGCTCTTCTTCTATGACATAGCGAATTTAGGAACACTAATGATGAATCAACATTTATTAAGCCCAAAATAAATCGTTAGTGCACTCAGGCACCAGACGCGGTGGTTCCCTAGTTACGGGACCCATATGTTTCCAGCAGCTCCTGGCCCCTGTCTGTCAGTGCTCAGTGGTGCGTAGGCGTATACGTTATCTTGCACCTCTTTAACGAATACTTGTGGTTTCTGCCCCTTGTTATTGAGGCTAAAGTGTTATTATTATTAAGTCTAAGCATACTCTCTGCTTAGCAGTTTGTGCATTGTATCGTCTTAACCTCATAAGGCCGTATAAAATTTCATTCACCAGCCTTTAACTCCATGACCTCTGGCACGCTAGCATACACGAAAACGTTTTTGCGGTAAATGTTGCCTGTTTGAGCTTCCTATGGCGGCTAGTAACGAGCGTACGAACCCCCTTCTCCCCCACAAGAAGGTCACTTGCAGCAATAAATAACGTAGCAAATTCAATTCAGTGGCAGCTGTTAAAATTCGTACACGGGGAAATCGAAATTGCCGCTTTCTAGATAATTGAGTGGTGCGACGCACAAATCATTGTAATCATTTGAACTTTTAGGCGAAAGGGCACATTGGCAGACGACGACAATATAGCAGCCGTACTTATCCATGATGTGCCATGTATAACCAATTAGCAATTTTCAAAACAACTGTGCATTAGATTTGTAAGCATCGCTATAAGTACCCTGAACGAATGCTAAATTTCAGCCGGAACATGCAAAAAAAAAATTATGGGTGAAAAGCCAAGGGCGGTTTTCATGTATGACGTTCGTGAAAGATATATGCACAAATTAGAAAGTAATATATACAAAATTCACAGCGCCGTCTCCCGCTATTCATCTAGTTTGGTTTGACCATTCTGAAGATGTGCTGGCACTCAGGGGAATTTTCGCATGCCTACGTTATTCAATAATAAAGAAGAGATTTGGTGCCTGCTTCTACGTCGCCTAACCGTGTCCGCACGTTTTTTTTTTTGTCATTCTTGCGTTCTCCCACCTCCCTGAAAAAAAAATTACACTGAAAAGAATGTTAGGTCTCACTCTTTTACAAAGATACGCCCCCTGTGTGTCACAAAAAGATATGTGCGAGTCCCTCAAGCTCTGGGCATATCGAAGCAAAGCATATTAGGATTTTCCATTGGGCCTTTTCGATTTAAAACGCGTGCACTAACATAAACGTCGGTCGGGACTCTTTTAGGGCAGAAAATAGCAGAATTTGGTCTCGGAGAACCAAGCACGCATTGCTTGCTGCTTGAGCTACGACGAAAAAGCGCTGTACGCTTCGATTATTTCGCTGAAATACTGAGCTGATTTCATTATTTGCTATTAGCACTGGTGAGGAAGTTGTAGGTTTGACGTAGAAAAAACAATCGCGTGTTGCAACCATCGGACGAAATGAGTAGAAGAAATGGTGTCCGATGTACAGAGAGGGTAGGCAGATTGTTTCTGGACACACACAAATTAATCAGGAGAGAGAAAGGTGCAAAGAACCATATCCAGAGCCTGTAATAATTTTTCAACTTCGAACATTGTTTAAAAGGTTTGACGTGACATTTAGAATGGCGCGTGGGGTTTCCTTATATAAATCTACCACCACGGCTTTGGAATCTCTCGAAGTTACGGAGCCCGAAATGACTATGGCGTACACAATATTTATTGCCCTATGGGTATGGAACACTACATGAAGAAATGGCGCTGCAGCTACAAAATGGTGGCACGAGTCGGGTTCATCAAATGAATGTGTTGAAAGGTGCGCAGCGCCGAGAAGCAGACCTTTGCAGATGCGAGATTACTTGGCAAAAATTGAACATTTGTAAGCGGGCAGTCATGGAGCGGGGGCGTAGAGGGCCTTGTGGTTGTTGGTTTACGTACAGAGACGATAGGTATGATATCAATCATGCTTCTAATAGAGAATGCAAAAAGCTATTAAGACACGATCCAGAAATTTTTCGTCGCGCTCCAAGGTTAAATAGGTTGCCTCTAAATTTTAAGCCAAATACATTAGTGTAACATTAATGACGTCAATGTATGAACAAGATAGCCGACTTTTATATTCTGAATTTTAAGGAGAGGTTAGATTGGAGACGGTGCGATTCTGCTCAAACGTATTAAAATTTAAGACGAGTGAAAGTTAGGTGTGTTAATAACTTCGATCGATGGCTTAGAAAAATGCTGATTACGACGTATAACCAAAGATGAGGCTCTCCTGACTAGCGATGATTATCACAGCGGACGATCAAGATAGATTGTGATTTAGAGTAAAACCCAAATGCTTGCAGGAAGATACAGCTGATACTTCACGTATTTAAAATGAATTTTCGACAAATTCTCTCAGTAACATCGCACAAAGTTTTGATTCGAATTAGAATAAAAAAATCTGGTGCCGAGTGCTCTTAAAGATCGCGCGGTAATTTAAGCAATCCTCGGGTAAGTGTCGGAGGCTAGAGGAGATAATACTAGCAGCGATAGTATTATTTAATAAGGGAAAAAGGGTTCAAGTACTGTATCTTGACAATCGGCCAAAATAACCGGAGAATAAAGGGGCGGAATATTTGTTAATGCTGACTAATTCCTCTATAGTACTCTAAATGTAGCAAATATATTTTGTTCGCAAACAAATATTGTTCATGCTAAGAAATTTTAGAAGTTTTGTTTTCTAAGGAAGTTTATAGCATGCCTTCTCAATGTCTAAATAAAGGGCGCCAATAGGAAGCATTAGGTTGACGTTTGACGTTTGAGCTTAAGTCTTTAATAAGGATTTGCTAGGTGAGTTCACAGGAAAATCCTTTTAAACAGCAACGTTGTCTAGAGGTAGCAGGCGCAAGCAAGGCTGTTGACAATGAAAGAATTAACTATATGCTTCATTATTTTCGACAGATGACTGTTAGAGTTTAAACGAAAGAGAAGAAACTGTTCCGTGCCCTAGAATGATGTCAAATTTCCAAAGTTTTGGAAACACATCTAATAAAAGTGACGTTTGAATTGTTCCAAATATCCTTTTGTATTTTAGAAATTAACTCCTCAACAGCATATAAAGACTTGGTTGCAATAAGTTGATTAGTTTATGACTACTATCGGCATAAAATTTAATGTCAGGCGAAACAAAATGTTCCTCGAGGGAAAAATCTAGTTCGCTGTCGGGATCTCGGTCGCTCTCCATGGGCCCCCTGCAGTGGAAGAAAAAAGTCGGGAGTGACTCACAATGCTTCCACGGAGGATCCTTCTGAGATTAACAATGGTCTTTTCTTGTTCTTCTTTAGTGTATAGGCAGCAAAACAACGAACAATAATGGCGCAATCGCTTTTTATTGCAGCATCAATCCTTTTATTTCTCGAGCAATGTTTCAGAGTGGTCCTCGAAGGTTTAACGTTTTTCCAAAATTTGGATGGATCAGTGTGCACCATTGATGGTTGGAGTCATATCACGAAAAAATACTTGATGTTTCCTGCTAGAAAATAGCGAGTGTTTTGTTTGAAACAATACTTTTGCTATGCGCAAATGGTTCTCTATGGTTTGGTACTAAACAACCGCGGTTTCTTTTTGTATTTGAAGCGGTTCAGACTCTCTGTAAACAATTTCGACAATTTTTAGTCATGCGGATGGCAGAAAATTGCTTGTCTTCTCTTACGCTTGATTGACATAGATTCCAGCTAATAATTGCAGCTTTAGTGGAACGGCGTTCCAGTGCAGAATTGAGTAAATTATTTCTAACTTTGAAGTCAAATTAACTTTTTTTTTATATCAAACAGTGTTTCACATCTTTGTATCTGAAACATCATTCCGGTTATCTTTTTCTTGAATATTCTCTTCGTAGTGAGAGCCTCGTTGAAGGGTTTGAACCAGCAAGCAGGATCTTAAAGAAAAAAGCAAGGAGCCGCTGCCGGCAGCCACGCCCATCTACAATTGCATTTTGCGTTCCTCACATCGTTTCTGCGATGTTCTGGGCGTTAATAATTCAGTACTGTTGGTCAGGCTTGCACTGAACTAAAAAAATATGTCTATGAAGCCACTCTTTGAAACATTTTGAATAACTCAGTAAAGTCAGTATTCCCAAACACGGTTCTGCACCCAAACGAATGAACAGCAGGAAGTGCCCACATAACAATATACCAGGTGCTGCAGAAAAATCGGTGATTAATTTTAAAAAATTCGCTCTCAAAAAATTCGAAAAATCCAAGTAACAGCCATTATCTCACTGAACGCTACGATGCTGGACTCTCTCGGAAACATATTTACGTTATATGTTGCTACGTTCCACTTCTTATGGCAGCTGATGCTCCAGTAACACTCCAAAAAAAAACAACGCCTGAAGCGATCAATCAAAAATTATTGATTCACTTTTGAGTTCGCCATTAAACGCAGCGCACGGAGAATGCGAAATTATCACTTCGCATAGAATTGAGACCAGCGACTCAAAAACAATTGTAATCATAGGAAATTTTAGGTGAAAGGGCACATTGCCAAGACGGCAGCATAGCAGCTATGCTTGTCCACGATGTGGAACTAAGTAAAGCAGTAGCGGTGCTCAAAATGAGGCTTCATTATAATAAGAAGTATCCAGAGAAGCTGCCTGAACAAACGCTTTACTACAGCTTGACATGCTCTATTATTCCTCGGTGGACACACTAGAGCGGTTTTCTGGTTGGCTTTTCGTAAAGCATATTTCTATAAAAGAAACACAAAATAGGCCGACTTCATAATACAATCATTTGGTATTGTATTCGTAAGTTGAGTATCGTAAAAATATCATGCTGGCTTTGCGGGGTACTATTGCTTGCCTATGATCTTTTATGCTTCACGTTTATTTAATGATGTCGAAGAAAAATACCGCCTGCTGCTTCCCTTTGCGGAATTCCCTTGCTTTCCTCCGCTGTTGCGTTGTCTCGCCCCTCAGTACATGACACTGTAGAACCACTGAAATTAAATTGCGCCGCAAAACAAGCTTTTACTAGGTTTCAAACATATGCCCTTTCGATGCACAAAAAAGGCGTTTTTGCGCTTCCGGCTCACCCGTATCGCTAAAAAGCACCTCACGGTTTCTATGGGAAATTTCTCATTGGAAAAATTTTGCGTTCTTCATGAGCGTCAGAAGCGATTGCTTTATTTCAGATACGCCGAGTGAAAATGCAAACAGGGGCAATAATAGACCCAGGAGCAAATGTGGGTTTCATAAAATACGGCGAATGGAATTCGTTCGTTTCAAGAAATTTAGAAGAAGGAGACGACGGGACCAAAGGAGAGGAAAATAGCTTCCTTATCCGCAATGCACCCTATCCAATCCCCTGCCATGTATACGTACCATTAAGATTAATGACATCATTATCTTCATCATTATTTCTTCATAGGAAAATTTCATCAGCTGCCCCGAACGCTACAATACAGCCAGGCCTTCATGGCATAAAAGCAGCGGACAGAAAATAGAAACGCAGCTTCACAAGCCCAGAACGAAAGTCATATGAAGAATAATCAGTTAGACTGCATCAGTTAGACTGGCACTGCAGGCCAAAGGCCTCTGCCATGTCTATTCAATTAATCCTGTCATTTGCCAGCTTTGCCTGAGATAGAACAGAGCAGTTATAGGCCGTCTCAAAACTATTAACACATGTGCAATTCCATCTAGGTTTCTCCCTGTAAAAGAAAAAAGTGAAAATTTAAATTCAAATAAGCAGCTTTCTAGATTACATGACTAGTTTTTTTTAGGTTGCCCATACTGCGGTGTACTTGTTATTTACTATTATTGAATTATTTCACAATACTGGCGCTCTTTACTTAAAGCCCACCATATTTCAAAAAAAAAATATTCTTCGCCCATAATTACACGTACCGCATTATGGGCACACCCTTGACAGGAAAATCAAAATATTAGAGAACCAAAACATGTGCACTCAATTTCAGTTTTAGGTATTGTCAGTCTAAGATACTCATAATCCAGAGTAACCAAAGGAACACTTAATTAATGTGCTCTTTAGATGAGTATCATCTTTGCACGAAGGGAGATAATTATTTTTTATTTGTTATTGACGAGCCTAGTTCGTTTTATTTTCTGACTACCAGCGGAAACTATCAGTGCCACAATATTGTGTTAAAATAGAAGACTTGTTTATCGAATGCTTGTGTTGGTGATGTGCTATTGTAAACAGCAAATATGAAATATACTACTCAACCGCTACATCTTTTTATGTGCGTTCCTTTCAGCAGTATGCGTGCTTCTTCTGGTGATTAACCTCACTAAACCCTCTGTTATCCCGATTGGGAGCCGCTAGCTTCTTGAACGCTGCTAGGTGGGCCTCACCCGAAAACATTCATTTGTGGTACATTGCTTGGTGCGCCTTCCTGTGGTGACCTTTCTGGCCCATCTGATTCCAGATCAGCTCCCCCCCCAAAAAAACGCTTGTAGCGAGAAATTAAAAATTAAAAATTTCTTCGGTTTAGTGCTGCAAAAGAAGCGCACGGAGAAAGGAACGCTGTGACTTTGGAGGCATTTGCGGGGTGCGACGAATAAATAATGGCAATCATTAAAAAACTTAGCCGCACAGTTATCTTGGCAGTGACGGCCACATAGCAACTGTGCTTGTCCACGATATGCAAATATATAATACAGTAGCGGTTTTGAAAATGAGGCATCAAAAGAATTGCATAAAAAAGCTCTCTGAGCTGAAGGCGGAAAAATAAATATTCTTGAGTGAACAGTCTAGAGCGATTTCCTTGCTTGTCGTTCGTGAAAGATATTGCTGCAATAGAAGTTGAGAAATAGATGTGCGAGTTGAAGAAGTCACGCTGTCGCCCAGGGGCTTTTTTGCTTCCCTAAGTCTTTTGCATGGCTCATGTTTACTTAATAAGGGAGAAAAGATTTAGCGCCCGCTTCCTCGTTTCCCGGTGTCCGTAAACTTTTCTCCTTGCCTTCGTTCTTCCACGTGTCTCTCCACGGCACCGTAGAGTGGCCGATAATAAAATAAACACCAAAGAACTTAACGTCTCTCAGTTTCATACGTATGCCCCTTTGATGAGTAAAAAACTGTGTGCGCACGCTTGGAGCATCTAGCATATGCCGGCGAAGCATTTTAGCATTTTCCAAGTTGCATTTCCAATTATGAAAGTGTGTTTTCTACCTTGATCGCTAGAAAAGAATGCTTCATGCCAGGCACACCGCCCGGAATTATAAAAGAGGGGTATAAAAGACCCAAGCACACGTGTTACGTTGCGGGAAATAGGTCGAATTCATATTGTTCCTTTCGATGAATTTAAACTTAAAAATAAAGCGTCAGAGGAGGCGAAAGTTACTTCGTGAGACTTTTTCTCTGGGCACAACGAACGCCACAACATATCAGTAACGCCTTCATCGCAGAAAAGCAACTGACAGAAAATAAAAAGCAGCTACACAAACCGAGAAAGCACCGGGTTAGATGAAAGCTGCTTGCATCGATTGAATAATTAGAACAATACGACTGAGCGGTCAGAGGAGGTAAAGGGGTTTCTATGTGACAAGTTCGCTCTGCGTGATGAGCTTTATTAAATGAAGCTTTATATTGCTTTTTTGAGAATGCTAGGTGCGCACACGTGGCAACCAAAGACATCGCATTGGCTGACACAGCTGCTGTGGGGCAGTCAGGTTCCTGCACTGATTATCCCCCACATTTATTACGTATTACCTATTTGTCACCCCAAAAAGCCTTGATCCAAGAAGGGCGCAGGCGACACATTTAAAATAACAGCAAACTGGCCAAACTAAGCAACGCATAAAACGCAGAAAAGGGACATCAATTTAACACGACCATAACGAGCAAGGCATGAATCACAGAACTTCAAAAAGAGAATCAATCAAGATGACACCACCTTTCAGTCGCAGCGAACGAGCTGTTATTTCGCAGTAATGAGTTCACTGTACATGATGACCAGCATATACCGGGAGTTTCAGGAAAAACCCGACATGGTAAAATGCGGGCTTCGGAAGTACTGCAGTATATATATAGGGGGACGCCAGAAAAATTTTTAATCACGGCACCTGATCACCTGGTTAACTAAAATTTGCGATTTTCTTTTTAAAAACTAATTCAGAGAGGCACCAGGTTGAGACACAGACCTTTAAATGAAAGTTATTGAAGCGATAACATTTTTTTACAGTTTATAAAAAAGCGGCAGGCTTTCTAGTAGTGGCTGAACAAATATTTGGAGTTTCAGGGAGTGGTTCGAACACCATGCGCCCGAGGAGTGCGCAGGGCGACGCCCTCCTTTTTACGTCACTCAGCAACGCACTGCCACGTAAACCTTCCTAACCTGCCTCGGCTGGAGGGGCAAGCAGAAAAAAACGGCGAGCCCCACGCCGCTGCCCAGAAAACGATGGCCACGTGTTACATGCGCTATTGAGTGACGTTCAGTAGTGGGCACCGCCTTTACCGGACCGCCGGCGAGTGGCTTTATAATCGCTCCTAAAATTGCCGAAATGTTTTAGCAATATCACCCAGCGAAATCGGGTTTTCAAAATTGTCAAAAGAAATATTTATTGCTATTGGCCAGCAACATGTCTCTGATTGCAAGCAGATGCCCGCCTGTTATAGTTTAAAATTTGGACATAGTAATTTAATTATTCAGTTTACTAGTTACAATCATTTAATGAACCCCAGTGCCCATTTTTTTTAACGTAACTTAAATGTCATCTATTGACCAGAGAACCCATCCAGGCGTCTTAAAACGGCCTGCACATGGAAAAACTTGATTCCAAACAAAAAAAAAACACTATAATCACTGACACGCAAGATCAAAGCTTTGTCCTTCATATCAGGCCTGCCCACAATGTTGCACTAGAACCCTCAAAAATTCTGAAAAACCCATACTTTGCAGCCTTTAACAATATATGATGAAGACACAATGCCGTTCCTGACCATGACGATTGCCAAGTTGTTTATTGCTGTTTTGCTGCGTGTTCGTGTAGAGTGCGTGTTGTTGGCACAAGGCCAACATTGTACAAAGCGCGCCATGACACAACGTATATTTCATCTGCTCAGGGTGGGGTCCAAAACCGCTTAGCAATCATTTCACGACCCGACGCGGTGGCTCCGTGGTTAGCGCGCTCGGCTACTGATGAGGAGTTCCCGGGCTCGAACCCGACTGCGGCGGCTGCGTTTCGATGGACGCAAAACGCTAAGGCGCCCGTGTGCTGTGCGATGTTAGTGCACGATTAACATCCCCAGGTGGTCGAAATTATTCCGTACCCCTCCACTATGGCACCTGTTTGTTTCTCTCTTCTTCCACTCCCTCCTTTATCTCTCCCTCCTTACGGCGCCGTTCAGGTGTCAGCCGATATGTGAGACAGTTACTGCGCCATTTCCTTTCCCCGAAAACCAATTTTCAAATTTTTGAAAGGAAATGGCGAAAGATTATTACGCGGGATGCAGAGGAGGCCTACGCAGTATTTGTTTCAGATATCGGCGTACACCTGAACTGTGCCTAAGCAAAGGGATAAAGAAGTTACTGAGAAAAGAGAGGGAGCAAGATGTGCCGGAGTGGACGTCTCCGGAATGATTTCGACAAGCTGGTGGTCTTTAACGTGCATTGATATCGCACAGCGCACGGGTGCTGTAGCGTTTCGCCTCCTTCGAAATACGGTAGGGTTCGAACGCAGGTACCTCGGATCAGCAGACGAGCTCCCTAGCCACGGCGGCGGGAGGGTCCAGTCATCACGAACTGCTATCGGGGCCAACCACACGTGCCATCTCTACTCTGTCGTCATGCTTCCGAGCGCCACAAATGGAACATGTTTTTTGTATCCGACCGTGACTAGAGAAGTAGTTAAAAAGATACCAACCGCGAATTACATACACATGCCTGTACTCGCGTCGGGCATATTAAGACATTTTGAGCTTCACAGGTATAACACTCCGATGATCCATTAAAGAAGACGGATTTAGGTTAGTTCCTTCGAAAAGAAAAAAAATTGTTTCTGAGGAGGAGAAGGAGAAAGCTTTTTTATACTCCACGGTACTGGGGCATCCTCAGAGATGTTCTCACATTGGTTGTATCCCCAGGAGTCTTCTCTGTCGAGCTCGTTCACTTTTAATCAATGGTCGCTTGACTCAGTCCAGGGCTCCGCTCGCCACAGCCGCCCGTTGAGCTGAAAAACGCGGCCGCCGCGGGTCTCGAGCGGATGCGCCTCATTTCGGCTCCGACAATGTTCGTCCGAATTACCAAAAAAATTGCATACAACGGAAATTTTGCATTTTCTAGACGGATAACATTTTCCGACACCCGACGATACCGTTCTCGACACAATGGCCCAATATTTGGGCCTTTTAGGCCCATTTATGTCTTCACATTATCGGAGCTCCAGCGATGTCTAAATCCAATACGCCAGACTCCAGCGTTCTTCGTTGACGCCATGACGGGCTCCGTTCGCCGCGGATACGATCCCGAGACAATCGCATGAACAGAAATCGTCGCAGGCACCCTGTCTCCGCCGGAAACTTCCACTCCGACGCAGTGGATAGTGGACGAAGGTCTTTTCTCGTTGGTGGCACTACCTAAGCGCTAGCAACGCCTGAACACCACGGCTGTCAACGGACCCTCCGTGAGTGCCACTGTTTCTCTGCATCTGAATACTGCAAGCTCCAACCCTCTGCTCTCTCACAGTGGTATCGAAGAAATGGCGGCCCAACGCTATGCCTCGACTCCGCAGAGAAGATTTCACCATCGTCATCAAGCCCAGAATGACGATCTCCCTGAAGATGGTCCTACAGAACGGTGAGCTTGGCGCTATGCTCTCAGCCTATGTAAATGCCTCTTTGGTGGACACGCTTAGTATCTGGCCCATCTGGGACCACAATATCATCTTCGCCACCACTAAAGACGTCAATGCGGTGAGCGCGCTTGCTCGTGAATTTACCTTAATTCTTCCAATGGTTCCATTACGATGGTAAGCCACGCCAAAGTCGACGGTGAAGTCTGCAGGAAGATTATTGTGGTCTGTGAGGTGGAAACTTCTACTACCCTGAAATCTAAAGTCCAGTGGCGCGGAGGAGAGATAGCCTTCATCCGCAAGCTGGGGAAGTCGACGATTGCCCTGCTCACCTTCGTGGGGTGTAGAGTACCGCGTTATTGCACTGTAACAGTGTGGTGACTGTGGTGCGCCAATATAAGTGGACTATTCCCGCATGTTTTTGAAGCGGCACCATCGGTCACCGCGTGGACGTATGCCCGAATCCTCAAGACAATCGCTGCGGACATTGCGGTGAAATGGTTGCAGCCCTCGAAGACGGCCGCATGGCGTCCCACGAGTGCAATTCCTTCTCCGTCGTCTGCGGTGGCGCCCATCTTACGGCCTCGCAAGACTGCAAAGCCAAATTCCGATGGCTGCAACGACTGGGCAACAAGGCCGCTCATAGAAAACAACCTCAGAATGCAGTGGCCCCGGTTCCTGGCACAGTTCCGAACGTCCGCCATCCTACCAACACGACAGTGGAAGACACAATCGGACAGGCGCCACCGGCGGCCGTCTTGCCCGGGCGTACCCCAGGACTCCTCTATCAACTAATCAGAAGGCTTCACATGATGCAGGTGCCCCCGCATAATATTATTAATTGGTTTTTGGTGAAAGGAAATGGCGCAGTATCTGTCTCACATATCGGCGGACACCTGAACCGCGCCATAAGGAAAAGGACAAAGGAGGGAGTGAAAGAAGAAGGAAGAAAGAGGTGCCGTAGTGGAGGACTCCGGAATAATTTCGACCACATGATCTTCAACGTGCACTGACATCGGACAGCACATGGGCGCCTTACCGTTTTGTTTCCATAAAACGCAGCCGCCGCGGTCGGGTTCGAACCCGGGAACTCCGGATCACTAGTCGAGCGCCCTCACCACTGAGCGCCCCCTCATTCCAACACGGGGATTTTCCGGCTCTCATGGGCACTCCGCCAGGCGCGCCAAAGAAGACATCAAAGCCTAAAAGCCTAAGGTAGGCAGTCCAGATGGGGTTCCTCCGCCTCCCCATACTCCCCTACCTGCACCAAATCTTCCTCCTCCTCCCCCTTAACTTTGACGTCGCGGACCTCCGCCGCGAGCTCAAGTCTCTCCGGGCACAAGATGCTCAACTCCAAGCCACAATTCATGCGCTAGAAACGGCTCGGTCCTCCCCGGCCATTGCCCAGTTGGCTCCGGAACTGATGCAAGAAATTCCGGCGGACCCGACACCCTCTAGCTCTGGCGTGCGTTTCACCGCCCTGGAAAATGCGCTTGCCCAATTAACGACTCAGATGTCCAATTTTGGCCAAATCCAAGACAACCTGCTCAAGGCAGTCACGGCCGCAGTGACAGCCAACATTAAGAGGTGGCTAGAGCCAAACCCTCGGCTTCTTCGCCGAATGGGACCCCTCAAAGACGCGAACCGCTCATCAATATTCTTCCGACCTACTGATCTAACCGAAATCTCGGAGGAGCCGCAACCACTCCCGCTGCAGGTGACGGAACCTGTTCCGGCTCTTCAAGGCAATCTCCCTTCAAATCAGCATGTCTGCGTCCCCTCCACAACCAACCCCCTAGAGGAGCCGCCCCCCGCCAAGACAGCAAGCCATTTCCCTTGTACAGTGGAACTTTCCGGTTTTCAAAGACAGGACCAAACGTGCCAACTTAAGGACGTACATTGAAAACATTGAACACCCCACTGCAGTCCTTGCGTTGCATGAAACCGGGGATGTGGTCAAGCTCTCGGTTTTAAGTACTTTTCAACGAGACCGGCTCACCTCTCTCCTATCCATCACGCCTACAAAGCGCAGCAGGTTAATCTCGACCTAAATATGGAATATTCGTGCGTGATGGTCTGTCCTCTTCCTACGGCGAACAGGTAGCCTCGCACACATCCTTAATATCTACTGCCCCCCGAAACTCATAAATATCCGTTTTTTTCTAAAATCTTTAGCGCAGCACTAAGGATCGCGGGTCGCGACCCCCTCATAGTAGTGGGTGTTTTTAACGCCGCCTGTCCCATGTGGGGCTATCGCAAGAAAAAGCCGTGTGGTCGTGTAAGTTGGCGGAGCTTGTATCTACGCTAGGCATCACTCTTCTAACCGACCCTGCCCACCCGACACGTGTAGGGAATTCCGTCGCTCGGGACACCTGCCCCGACCTTACCCTCATGAAACACATCCGACACGCAGAGTAGATCAACACTGAGGACACTCTCGGTAGCGACCACTGCATACTGAACACTGTTATTTACACTCAGCCCTTACATCGGCCCCTTGCACAAGCCAAACTTCCCGACTGGTATGCTTTCCGCCAGGCCCTCCCAGTAACTTGTGTCTTTGAGGTCATCCCCTCAGCTTTTATGCCACTATTGCGGCACATCTCCTGCATGCCCCTATGCGGTGACCCCCACGCCACACTCTCCCATATCCTTTTCGGCTGCCCTGCTGACCCTCCCCCGCGGGGACAACACGCCATCTCGAGCTGGGAGGACTGGGAGGTCCTGCTTATGTCTGCAGACCCGACATCCCAGCTTGCTGCGGTGACTAGGGCTGCCGACGTCATGTCCCGGCATGACCTACTTGATGCAGTGCGGGACCTCGCACTGGCCCAGGGACCCAGCTGGGTCTAAAACTCACTTGCTCAATAAAGTTTTTCTGTCTGTCTTTGAGCAAGACTACTCAGCTTGGGCACACTGGCTCATGCAAACACTTTGTTCACACGAAAAGCTGATCCTGCTTACGGAGCGTGCATCGGACGTGAATAACCACCTCATGCACCTCTGGGAAGCTCGCCGCAGCCTCACCAAACGATGGCGGCGGCAGAAACCTAATAGTAAGCTCCGCACTCGCATCTCGGACTTCGCCCAGAAAATGGCCGAATATGCTGCCCAGCTCGCTGGGTAGGTAGCTGCAACAGCACAGCAAGACAGATGTCGAGCCTCAACACTTGGCGGCTCATTAGGAGTCTCATATACCCTACGCAAACCCGCTCAGAAACCCTGAAACCGCTCACTTGCGCGATACACAATTTCCAAGGAAACACAGAGCAGCTAGCGAACGCCTTACGCTCACAATACCTCAATCAGGATCAAGATCCGAGCGGGCAGAATTTTTCGATTGCAGGCAATGATAATCTGGAACTGAATCAGCTTTTCCAACTCCATGACCTTCGCGCGATTCTTGCCAAAATGCGCAGGAGAACGGCGCCCGGGAGAGTTAACGTCACAGTCAAACTGTCGGCAAACCTCCCCGATCGGGCATACGAAAACCTACTTGAATATATCAACGCCATTTGGACCAAGGACACTTCTTTGCCACTCAATTAGAAGACATCATTGGTAACCTTTATCCCAATGGCGGGAAACCGTTAAACCCAGAAAAAATCTGGCCCATCCCCCACACTTCATGCGTAGGGAAACCGATGGAAACGAGGGTCCGTGATCGCCTCTCGGATTATCTCGAGAGCAAGAACACCTTCGCAGACACCATGTTCGGCTTCCTACCTGATAAGTCCGCCAAAGGCATACTTTTACAGCTTCATCGCGAGGTCCTCGAACCCATTGATCACCCCTACAACGACAAGATAGTCCTAGCGCTCGATCTTAAGGGTGCGTTTTACAATGTCAAACATGGCGTCATAATAAAACATTGTAGCCAGACCAACTGCGGTCTTCGTACATTCAATACATCAAACATTTCTTAACAGACCGCTTGACCTATATACGCATCTCTGCCCGGTGGATCCTACCCCGCGGAGCCTGGGGCACCTTACCTCTTGGGAGGCTTGGGAGACGCTATTGCGCTCCGAGGACCCGGCCTAGCAAGCCATCGCCACAGGCAGGGCTGCCAGCGTCATGAGCCTACGGGGCATCAAGGTTTGAGTTCAGTGGGGCCGTACAAGGGCCCAAGGTCCTTCGTGTCCTAAACTCCCCTGTGTATATTAAAGTTTTCATCACCGCCACCATACAAGAGGCCGAGTACGACCCGTTTGGGATGGGAACGCGGGGAACACCACAAGGCGCTGTGTTGTCCCCGCTTCTCTTTAATATTGCCATGAGTCACGTCCGGCACAGCTGGCGGGTGTCGGCAGTGTTCAGCATGCACTGTACGCCGATGACGTCACCATCTGGGCTACTACGGGAAACATAGGAGAGATGGTGGAATGCCTGCAGGCAGCAGCGGGCACAGTGGACCATTATGCTACGTACTGCGGCCTCCAGTACTCCCCGTCCAAGTCTGAATTTGTGCTTATTCGACATTCTCTGAAACGCAAAATCTCCGTTCAGCACTCTCTCGCCAGCGGCCCCATCTGTGAAGCGCCGGAGCTGCGAATACTCGATCTCTTCATTAATGAGCATTTCAAGGCAGAAACAACCCTTGCCAAACTCTGCAAAGTCGGCGACCAGATGGGCGGAATGATTCACCGCGTTCCCAACAAGCGAGGAGCGTTGCGTAGTGAGGAGGCGAAGCGTCTCGCCCATGCCTTCGTAACTAGGGGAGTATTGTACTCGACTCCTTACCTCTGCTTTCGGAAACGTGACGAAGATCGCTTGGAGGTTGTACTCCGTAAAATTTTCCAGAGACCCCTCGACCTCTCGATATCCACTTCCAACGCGCGACTGCTCGCGTTGGGGATGGTGTGAACACCTACCGAGAACTTCGCGAGGCGCATCTCATTAACCAATACACCCGTCTCCCCCAGACCGTGTCCGCTCGCCGTCTATTGGACCAGTTACATATCAAACATGACCACCATACGATGGAACGCGTTTGAGTGCCCGAACTAAAGTAACGCGCCCTCTACATTCGATCCCTTCGGACTTAGATAAACAAGGAGGACTATAATGACCAGCGCCAGGTGCAGCGGATGCCCTGCACCGCCACTATGGCTCAAAGAAACACGTATTCTACTTCGACATTGTAGGCCCCTACCACTCCAGGGGGAATGGTACACGGCTGCAGACATACACGAGGGAAAACATGTGGACGGCGTCTCGTTCAGAGCACCCAGCTCAACTCATGCGGTGGAGGTAGCGATCGCTCTCGCAGCTCCCCATCCCGACTCTAAATTCATCCTCACAGACTCTCGCGTAGCCTGTCGTAACTTTGATTTCGGGTGGATCACTCCACTTGCTCACCAAATTCCTCACCACAGTACTCGCGACTGTGATCCAACTTATCGCTCAATCATATGGATCCCCGGCCACCAAGTCATTCCAGGTAACGAAGCCGCCCATGAGGTAGCCTGCTCACTAACTTACCGGGCACCAGGCGTTCCTTGGAAAGTTCTTAACCCAGACCAAAGCCCTCTTCTTTTTTCAAGGTACTACTGAGCACTATCGTGGCGATCACTGGCGCTACGGGTTTCCGATGAAGGGAATGGGACAAGCTGGCGAACGAACTCTCTTTGGGCTCTATACAAGCACCCTGCAGTGCCCGGCGGTTCTCAAGCACTGTGGCTGTTTCTTTCGCTGCTCATTCGGTGCGGAGGTGGCCGACACCTTTCACGTGGTTTGGGCATGCAGGCAAAATCCTTCTCTCTTCCCCATCACTATTTTCTCTGCCCGAGATGACTGGGAGGCAGCTCTGCTCGGCTGCCAGGAACTATCGATCCAACAGGCCCGGGTTCGGTGAACCTGCGCAGCGGTCAGGACCAACGGGGTCCCGGAATGAGGGACTCCGACTTCTATTGCAAGGGGCGAGACCCACTATTTAATGGAACATATAATTCTCAATCGGCTACAAGAATAGGCTGAGGACAATAACTTACTCCCTAACTCCATGCTAGGCTTCAGGGCTAATCTTTCTAACCAAGATGTTATGCTGCAACTCAAGGCAGACATAATAGACATGGAATGCAGCAGAGGCACTAAAGCCATATTAGGCTTGGATTTGAACAAGGCGTTTGATAATGTCACGCACGATGCTATCTCAAGGAATCTCTCGGACATCAACCCAGGGGAAAGAACTTTCCAGTACATCAAGTCATTTCTCAGTAACAGAACGACAGAGATAGAAGTGGGAGAGATTAAATCAGACTCTATCTCACTTGGAGGTAAAGGAACGCCACAGGGCTCAGTCCTGTCACCCTTCCTTTTTAATCTCTCACTAATTAAAATTTCTTCTAAACTAGCAGCCATCCCGGGGCTGCAACACACATTCTATGCAGATTATATCACTTTATGGACCACAACTGACAGCGATGGTCAGATAGAGGATACCCTGCAACAAGCTGTAGACATAATACAAGACCTGGCGGGTAAAGCAGGGCTAACCTGCTCGCCCTCCAAGTCCGAATTATTTCTAATCAGATACAAACCAAGGGGCCCTCGAGCAAAAAATTACAAACCTCCGCCTCCACTGAAAATATGGGTGGAAGGGCTCCCTGTAAAGGAAGTTCAAACTATAAGAATCCAAGGACTCTTGCTTCAGTCGAACCGGAAGAAGAAGAAAACACTACAAAAACTCCAGACAACCGTCAATATGACGGTAAGACTAATTAGACGAATTGCAAGTAAAAGGAAGGGAGTGAAAGAGACAGAACTTTGCAAAATAGTACAAGCATTTGTAATAAGCAGGCTTGTCTACGCCCTCCCATACTTAAAATTAGACAGTAGTGAAAAAGCCAAAGTAGAGTCTATGATTAGAACAGCATACATGGTAGCATTAGGGCTACCGAACTGTACCTCCACCGAAAGGTTTCTGTGCTTAGGAGTACACAACACCTTAGACGAACTTACAGAGGCACACTTAACAATGCAGAGAGGCAGGCTTTCCAGCACCAAAGCAGGAAGAACCATACTTGATCGTTTAGGACTAGGCATACAGTTGCCATCCCAAGATACCAAAACACAGATACCTCAACGCATCGCTAAGGTAATAAGAGTTCAGCCACTAGCTAAGAATATGCATCCTGCTCACCACGAGGGGAGAAGGGCTAGGGCAAAAGCTCTACACAACACATACAACCAAGATGAACATGCAGTATATGTAGATGCCGCAGAATATCCCCAGAAACAAGCGTTCGCACTAACGGCGGTGGATACGCAAGGTAAACTGATAGTCTGCGGCACTACCATAACGAATCATTAACACAGAAGCTACTACCATACTCAGCGACTCTAAATTTGCCATACGCAATTATGCGAGGGGCAGAATTTCTCAGGCAGCAATGAGCATATTGGGTCAAACCAAAGACTTAGACCGAATTATTGATTTGATATGGGTCCCGGCTCACTCGGGGAACCCTGGTAACGAAGCGGCACACATAACAGCTCGAGGATTCGTCAGCCGAGCAGGGGACGCTGTCGTTGCTGAGAGTTTTTCGAAGGACGGCCTATCATCTCTTCACGATATTACTAATAATTTTAAACTTGAAAGGAGTATATTCCCTCCTCCAGACAAAGCCTTTAATAAGGAGCAGGAGACCACTTGGAGGCGACTCCAGACGCGATCCTTCATGACGCCTTACCTGTTGTCAAAATTCTACCCCGGTGAATACGACCCTGCATGTACATTATGTGGTGAGTTAGCCACTTATGATCACCTATTGTGGAATTGTAAAGAGGAGCCGCCCCCGAAATCTCTAATACAGGTTCCTACTCCCGAGCAGTGGGAGGCCGTGTTGGTCAGCTCAGACTTGGGAGTTCAAACCCGGGTCATTGAATGGGCTACCCAGGTTGCTGTCAGCCGTGGACTGATAGCCACCTAGCACGGATCGTCTGCATTCTGCCTTTTCTGACGAATTAAATGTTTTCCAATCCAAATCCACTATGGGCCTCTCCCTGATCCCCTCTCTTTACATATTGCCGCATGCAAGAAGACGTTAGAGAAGACAAATGGGTCTACGAGCGCGAGACTGGAAGAGGAAGAAGCTGAAACGCGCGGGGACTCTTGCTGGTTGACCAGTAAACCGTTTTCTCGGTAAGCTCTCCTCGGAGTATTACCGAGTTGTGACACTGGTGGAGCGCGTTGGTATGCACAGGACTCCTTCCGGCAGTCCACAGCGGGTACCGGACATCGACACGCCTGTTCATCGCGTTAGCCGCCGTCGTCTAGGCCTTGCCCCGGTGTACAACGATCTACTGGGCGACTCTTGAAACGTCTATGTTCGCGAGGTCTCCCAAGCCATGGCACATTCCACCCCGACGCCGGTGACTCTTCACAACCCCAAGGTGCCAGGGTGATTCCGCGGGAACGCGTTTGAAGTTGTGGTAGTCTGGCTCGACCAGTTTGAACGAGTGGCCAAGTTCAACCAGTGAAGCTCAGTCCAGAAGCTTTAAAACGTTTATTTTGCCCCTCAGAATACTGTTAGAACTTGGTTTGGAAACCACGAGGCCAGCTTGTCCCCATAGAGTGACTTCCGCCGCCAGCTGGTGTGCCCTTTTGCCAGTACTGATCGAAGAGAGAATGATCTGCGCCTGCTTGAAGTGCGCGTCAAGAAGCCCTATGAAAGCGTAGCTATGTTTTCGGAAGACATGGCTCGCCTTTTTTGCCGTGCCGACCCCGACATGAGTGAACAAAGGAAGCTACGGCATCTCATGCGTGGTGTCAAGGAGCAGATGTTTGCCGGCTTGGTGCGCAACACACCTCAAACCGTCAGTGAGTTCGTCAAGGACGCTACAGCAATAGAGCGAGCCCTCCAGGAAAGGGGCCGCCAGTACGACCGACCTTTCAACGGTGTTCCGACGACTGCGGCGGCGCACAATGCAACCGAAAGGACCAATCTTCGAGAACTCATTCGAGAAATTCTCCTTGAGGAGCTGCAGTGAAGTAGTTCTACGAGCGTTCAGTCACCCGAGGCCGTCCTAGCAGTTGTTAAAAAAGAGCTCCGGTACGACCTGTCACTGTCTCCACCATACCACGAGTCTCACCCAGTTCACAACGCGGTAGCCATTTGCGAACCATACCACTTGCGACAACCCGACAGCAACACGGTCGTCATTACTGCACCTTACTACGAGCCACAACCCACGAGCTATGCGGAAGTACTTCGTCGCCCGCCGCCAGACCACGCCCCACCGAGCTCACCGAGCCGCCAGCAGACGAGATTCTTTCAGGGGCCTCAGTGGGCACCTCCCGGTCGCTCTCAACCACGCCGAACTGACGTGTGGCGCTCTTAGCACAGCCGACCACTCTGGTTCTTTTACGGATAACCTGGCCATGTGTATCGGTACTGCCGCTGCCGCCAAGAGGGGCAGGCCTTTTCGCCTGGTTCTGCTCACCCCCATTTCGACGCTGGACGTGCCCAAATCGAGAACAGCCGCTCAGCAAGGAAGCCGACTTACCTGGCTTCCGCCGCCGGTCCCCATCTCCACAGCGTTATCCTTCGCCGACGCATCGTAGCGATGCTGACGTAAGCGGACGGCGGACCCCGAGCCCTCGCCGGAGAAACTAATAGCCGCAACCTCGCGAGGGGAGGTTGCAACCAGTCGAAAAGTTTCAAAGCCCTCACTTCCGCCACAACTACCGACCGCAACCCGTGATTCTGACGCCACTGTTCACATTGACACTGCCGCACTACCACCGAAAATACCGCACCAGATGATCAGCCCTGACGACGAAACTCACAGCGCCAACCTTACGCACGTCCGCCGCAAATGCCGAAAGAGACGAGCAACCCACACTATGTTGTTAGTGCTGACCTCGCCGTTTGCATTGATGGGCTGGAGGTACACGCTCTGGTGGACACCGGAGCGGATTTTTCAATTATTAGCCGAAACCTGGCTGACACGCTGCGCAAAGCAAAAACCGAATGGAGTGGGCCTTTAATAAGACGTGTTGGAGGTCAGCTACTAGCACCGACTGGAAAGTGCACTGCCCGGATAAGAATAGGAAACTCAGTGTTCGTTGGCAGCTTCGTTATTCTTTCTGACTGTTGCAAAGACCTCATCTTGGGCATGGACTTTCTGCGCCTTAATGGGGCTGTAATTAGCTCTCGGGACAACCTCATTGCTTTCACCAAAAATCATGAAGACCTGAGTTATGCGGAAGTACCACTGTTGCCCCTACACGTCGCCAATGAGACGATGACATTACCTCCGCGATCATGCTCTCTTGTTTAAGTTAAGTGCGACGGACGCATACCAGCGATGGAGTCGCCGAACGAGCAGTCACACTGAAACTCAGCCGAGGTGTTTCTATAGCGTGGGGCTGAAAGAGGAAGAAGCTGAAACACGCGGAAACTTGCTTGTTGACCAGTAAACCATTTTATCTGTAAGCTCCCCTCGGTGTTCTATCGAGTCGTGACACTATAAGTAAATGGTTTTCGCCGCACGTTGAGCTCCATCTACCAGACCTCGTACACTTGTACCAGTCCTTGTACCAAACCTCGATATACCTTATTGGGTGCTGGCACGAGTTCTCTGGTCACGTCGGATGCTCGGAAAGTAGTGTATCCTCGCGCTGTAATGTCGGCCTCTTGGTTCCCTGCGACTCCCGTGTGTCCCGGCAGCCACAAAATTTTATGTGTTCTTGTCGTTTTCTTCATTATTTTTAATTTTCTCGCTCTCTGCGAGGAGTATACAGAACACGTGAACGCCTATCCTGCCATTCGTGTAATTTCGGCAGGCTGTTCGAGAGTACCTAAGTACTGTTAGCGACCTCCCCGTTCTATCGCCCTCCGACACCGCTAGAGCGACGGCTACTTCCTCGGCTTCTGCTAATGTGCAATCTCGCATAGACGCGCTGGTCTCCGCGTAGAGACGAATGGACCGCCGTTTCCACGGCAATTTTGGTGTCTTCTCCTCTCGAGGACGTGTCTGTATACACAGTCGTGTAGTGAGAAAATGTAAATTGGAAAATTGGCTTTATATAGGAAATTAAATTGCGCAGTATCTGTCTGACTTATCGGCGGACACCTGAGCCACGCTGTGAGGGAAGGGATTAAGAAGGTACTGAGAGAAGAAAAGAAAAAAGAGGTGCCGTGAGGAGGGCTCCGGAATAATTTCGACCACCTGTGTATCTTTAACGTGCACTGATATCGCACAGCACACGGGCGCCTTAGCGTTTTGTCTCCATAAAAACGCAGCCGCCGCGGTAGAGTCCGAACCCGGCAACTCAGGATCAGTAGCCTAGCGCTCTAACCACTGAACCACCGTGGTGGGTCTCGTGCTGTGAGGAGCGTATATTTTCTGGATGAATTCGGCCCTCCCTTTTCTTTTCTGTCGGTGGAGCTTGGAGTTTGTGTTCCTTGGTATGGGTGCTACCTAGATGGATTTGCGAAGCTCGTCGGGGATCGCCTCCGTCCTCGTCATTTCTCGAATCTACTCGCGGTATATGAGTCTCTGTAAGAGCGCTCTTCCAATCGTCTGCGCAGCCTGAGTTTTGAAGCGAAAAGCTGCACTACGCCAGCTTTTAGAGGTCAGCGGGGCGGCAAGTTTAACATTTAATGTAGCTAGAAGTCAAACCATGAGCATAACTGGTGGTATTCAGGTTCGACACATGAGGTCATCTACAGCAGCGACAACAGCGGCTGTTAAACCAACTATTTCAAATTTGACCTTTGACCTTTTGCTTTTGACCTTTGGCCCTGACCTTCGGTCAAGCGGGAAAGCGTCTGTCGGAATTGTATGAAATTAAATTAAAATTGGTTTTTGGGGAAATTAAATGGCGCAATATCTGTCTCACTTAGCGGCGGACACCTCAACCGCGCCGTAAGGGAAGGGAGGGATAAAGGAGGGAGTGAAAAGAGAACGGAAGAAATAGGTGCCCTAGAGGAGGGCTTCGGAATAATTTAGACTACCTGGGGATCTTTAACGTGCCCTGACATCGCACAGCACACGGGTGCCGTAGCGTTTCGCCTCCATCGAAACGTGGCCGCCGCGGTCGGGATCGAACCAGGCATCGCATGCGCAGGTCTTCAAAGTGGGTTCTGCTTAATACGCCGCTGCACTTTGATGCGTTCAGAGGAACGCTAGTTGTGATCGATGCGACGCCTGCCGTGGGAAGCGGCAGATGTGCGATTCGTCACAGCGTTGCGGAGAGGAGGAAAGGAGGCATCCCAGGCGTGCGGTCTGATTGATTAATTTCCGTCAAACTTTATTTCTACCAGACAGAAGGCAGCTCCATCCCCGCCCCGGCACGCAGGTCTGCGAAGACGGGGAGTCGTGCGCTCATGCACTAAAGGCTGGCAGGCAGCCTTTGGTTTGTTGCGGCCTCTTCCGCCGGATGCATGGTGCGTCGCTGAATGGCAGCGTCCGCGCTTCGCAGCACGGTCCCCCAGGCTTCATTAACTATAATTTGTCCCACCCCTGGAGATTGTGGGCCTTGTTGGGATGGGGTAGCGTGCTCGGGCCGGAGAAGGGACGAGGAGCATCGGAGACGTGGTTACGAAGGGGAAAACAAGAAAATCTTTATACAAAACTATTTATATAATGTACAAGTAAGGGCAACTGAGGGCGCTTCTCAGTAAAAAGAGCTTCTTAGCAGTCGGAAGTCTCTCCCAGCAAAGGGTATCTCTCAAGAGGGGGGCTCTCTTCTGGTAACAAACCAGCATCTCCTTAAATACTATTCGTATTCCCCAGATCCCTAGCTGGGGAATATAGTTCGAAGAATGATGTCCAATCATACGATGGCACTAATGGTACCACCCATGGCAGGGTGGTCCTGATGTTCTCTCGCAGCTCGGTCGAGGGAAAAGGAACAGGACCCGGTCACGTTGTCTTCCCCGTGGCCTCCAGGCGACGCGCACGTATGTCCGGACCGCGCCCATGTGGACCCGGAAGGCGCCTGCGTGACACAGGAATGGAGACTGTCTCCCAGCAGGGGTTGAAAGAATCTTGTACTGATGACCGGAACGCGGAACCTCTGTCGAAGGCGCGGCACTCGTGCAATTGTTCAATCCCAGCGGGACTGAAGAGGGCAACGCTGATCCTCTACTTCGTCGCCAGATGACCGGAACGAATACGTGGGGACGCTATGGTCGTCGCTGCTTCCGGCATTCCTTCACGGTGGATTTCTGGAAATCCGGGTCGGGGAGTCTGTGTCTTTATTCAGTTGGGCGGAAGGCACGCCAGACATAACAGCCTACTCCCTCCATGACTTTACACACCTTAACCGAGTGGAGCGGTACAGCATCTGCTGGAATCGCATGCTCAGCGCATCAAAGCGGGTTCTGCATAAAACGCCGGTGCACATTGATGCGTTCAGCCTAACGCTAGGTGTATTCGATGCGACGCCTCCCGTGGAGAGCGCCAGTTGCTGGAGCACGAACGTGGCCAAGGAGATGAAGCTTTTCGCTTTCAACTGGTGTTAACCAGAGCTAAACCACCAGCAATTTTTTGCGACTCAAGCTGCGCCTACTGTGGCTCCTCGAAAATGTTTTGCGATTCCCGGGCCATGAGTTTTCTTGTAGATGTGCTGTATTGTAGTCGGAGCACAGTCTTATACGCTTTGCGTAGCAGGGCATCCGCTTGTTGTATTTCGCTCTTGTTGAGGCATTGGAAGGCTAGGCTGTACGTTATTCGGCTAACGGCAAGGTTTCTGACCAGATTTGTGTCCTCTTCGCGCATGCCATGTTGCCTGTTGGTGATGCGTGTGATCATGCGTGCGACTTGTAGCGTTGTTGCTTTGAGGAGGGTGAAAATGTGAGTACTGAATTGATTGTAATGAACCCACATGCCCAATATTCGTATTGTTGTCTTTTCCGGTATGCCCGTTCCCTCTAGGTAGACCTTGAGTTTCAGGTCTTCACTGGTAGGGTGGTCCGGTTTTCTTGCCTCTCCAGACTCGCAGCAGCCTGGATTTCTCGGTCGAGAGTGCGAGTCCTTGTATTGCGCTACACAGGAGGCCGCTTCTTGTAGCCTGTTTTCCTTCTCCCAGAGGGAGCCCGTGTGTATCCAGACTAATGTCGTTGGCGTACACGGCGTGGCTGATGCTTTCGATCTTCTCTAGTTTTCCAGCTAGACCTATCATAGCTGTGTTTAACAGTATGTCCTTTGGCGTGTGAATTTTGTCCGATCGAAGGTCTCCCATGCCGATGGGAGATTCCGATGGATCAGACAGGAAGGCTTTGACATAGCCATGTATTCTGCGTCTGCAGTCCAGGTCGTCTAGGCCCGTAAGGGTCGCTTCGTAGCTGACGTTATCGAATGCACCCTTAGCGTCCAGGGCCATTATAGATTTCTCCCGTTTGGGGTACGCTATGGAGTACATCTATTTGGTGGGGCACGTCCTGCGTCGATAATTTTTGACTGAAGCGGATCATTGTCTGGGGTACACTGTCGTTAGCATGTAGTTTTGCAGTCTTAGCGTCTCCACCCGATCGTAAAGCTTTCCAAGGCACGACGTGAGCGAGATGGGCCTAATATTTCCAATTTAGAGTTGTAGAATTAGGTATCATTCTTACTTCGGCGTGTTTCCAATCTTCGGGAACCGTCTCCGCCTCCCAGTGTCAGTTAAGAAAGTTTACGATCTGTTGTCTGAAGTCGTCTCTCAGGTTGCGGATCAGGGCGTCTTAGGCTCTGTCCGCTCCTGCTGCCGTGTTTCTGATCGTGTTCCTTATGCCCGCGTAAACTTCTTCCCCAGTCATGGGGCGGTCGAGTCTAGTTTACGACTCCCGATGCATTCATTGCTATCGCGGGTTGTTGTAATCACCGAATCAGTTTGCTCGTGCTTTCTCTAGGAGGTCGGTGTCAGATCACTTGAAGGAGTGGGTGAACTTGTGGATAGTTTTATTGTTTTTCGATTTTTTTTGGTCGTTTCGATTAGTGCTCTTAGGAAACCCCAGGTTCTGGCGTGCTTACAGTTCCCAGAAAGAGTCGCTGAGTTGTTGCCAATTTTCTTTCGCGAGTTGCGTCGCGTATTCGTCAGGTTTTTCCGTTATTTATGCTATTTTTAGTTGTGTTTTACTGCAGTATTGTGACATGCGCAATAAGTAGTAGTAGTAGTAGTGGTTTATTTAAAATAACATAAAAGGAAGGTAAAAGATTTTTGCTAGCCCCGGCATCTGCCATCACGTGCGGCGGCACCTGAGCTGGGGCAACATGCGCAATAAAAACTTGGAAGAGCGGAGAGGGGAATATATACATAATACAAATGACAAAAAGAAAGCATAAAAAGGAGCAGTCACTTAAATTTAAAAAAAACATTGCGCATATTCAATTACAATATTATATGGGGTGCGAACAGCAGAAATATGTCCTTCAACGTAATTAATGTATACTCGGAATGAATTGTTTAGCGGTAAGTGCAAAAATTTAGAGCGTATTTTACTTCTTGTGGAAGAGTATTCCATCTCTGAACTCCAATGAAAGAGAGCCGTCGCTCTCCACAGACGTTGGCGTGGGCGGTAGATTAAAGTTGCCTAAAGCTGCATTTCTGGTAGAACGCGAAGGTGTATGGAAGAGGGACATATGGAAGGGGTAGTTGTTTCTTATGGTACTATTTACGACAGTTGCTGTTTTTAGGAGGCATAGAATCGAAAGGTAAGATCCGAAGGTCGTGGAATAATGGGTTGCTTGGGTGAACCTGCTTAGAATGCGTTATGATTCGTAATTATCGTTTCTTAAATTTTCTGACTGGCTGGAAATAGCTATTGTAGGTCCATCCACACGATTCCAGGCAGGAAGACAGATGACTGTGGATAAAGAAGAAATACAAAATAAGTAATGTATTTGTGTCAAAAAAGTCACGTGCTTGAAGCAGTTTATAGCCCCCCGATGCCACCTTTTCTTCAACTCCTAATAAATGGTTTCGCCAGTGCAGGTGTCTATAGAAGATTACGCCAAGATATTTAAAACAAAGAATATATTCTAGAAGGGAGTTGTGAATACTAATGTTTACAAAGTTAGCATCTACTTGTTTTCTACGGGAGTGAAATATAGTATATTTTGTTTTCTTGACATGTACAGTAAGCCTGTTGGCTGAAAACCATTGAGAGACATTTGCAAAATCTACATTTGCTTTGGACTGTATTTCCTCGATGCTATTGCATGTAATTATTATAGTGGTGTCATCTGCATATATCAGCATTTCTACGAATTTTAAGCCACGTGGAAGGTCGGAAACGTATATAGAAAAAAGCATGGGTCCCAAAACAGACCCTTGGAGCACGCCTGTATGAATACGTTTTTGTGACGATGAGGAGATATATATAGCATCTATCTGATGGCGTTCATTGAAGCAACCAGAAAACAAATCGAAAATCCGCTCCCTAAAACCGTGGGGCTTTAGCTTGTACAGAACTATAGAATGGTCGACCGTATCGAAAGCCTTTTTTTAATTGAGAAGGACTAAAGCTACAAGTTTTTTGCCATTTAAAGCACAGTTTATAATGTGGGCTAAAGACTGCTTCCCTGACGAGGTTGAATGGTACGGCCAAAAACCACGTTGCTGTCGGAAAATTATGTTGTATTTCTCTGTAAAGCTATTGATTCGATTCGCAAGGCATTTCTCGAAAAGTATATTAATGGCACCGAGCACCGATATTGGTCGATAACTAGAAGGGCTTAGCGTTCAGCGTCCTTTGATATTGGGACAACTCGGGCTGCTTTTAGCGACGTTGGGTACGTGGCGGTTTGAAGTGAGTGATTGAAGACGTGGCACAATATTGAACCCAGAATATCAATATTTTCTTTTAACAACTGTAACTTCTGTAACTGTAACTGCATCTATACCTGCAGCTTTATTACTATTCATAATTGCCAATGTTGAGTGTACTTCGTTAAGCTCAATGCCATCTATGTGAAAGGAGTTTGAGAGTGGGCTTGGTAACATAGAGTTTATATATGAGTTATTTACGTTGGAACGTGAAGAAATTCCAACAATAGTAAAATAATAATTAAAACTGTTTACAACATTTTTATTAACCGCTTCAGGAATCGTCTGTTTTGTGGCTTGCCTATAACACTATTCACGATTTCCCAGAGTTTTTTAGAGTTACCGGAGCACCGTTCAATTAAACGTATAGTATTCATTTTCTCATGTACGCATAACTGCCATGGCTTTATTGCGTATCTTTTTGTACTGTCCCAAGTAACAGCTTTTATCCTTATGCTGTTTCCATTTATGATACCAGAACTCCTTCTGCTGGAATACTGCTAATATCTGCTCTGTCATCTAGGGTGAGACGGGCAGTTTATATGAGCGCAAAGACGTCTTAGTACTTCTGCTAGTTTTAACGCAAGTCAGAGTCAGTTAGATCGAAGAATTGAATGTCGACGTCATCGTGGTATATGGTACTAGTGTCGATCAACTGAATATTCTGTCTCAGCAAAGCGTAGTCAATACTCGTACTTACTTTGGCGTGCTTTAGTTTCGGTTTTATGACGTTGTTGACCTTTACATAGGTGGGGAGATGATCGGAGATGAGTATGTTGCATACCCCGGCAATGATATTCGCGGTTACATTAGTCAAAACATGATCAATGACTGTTGCGGATGTACTTGTTATTCTAGTGGTGGCAGTGATCAGATTTTGGAAATTAATGGACTCTAGCAGATACGTGTAGTCAGTATGGTTTGTATGACTGGTGTCTATGTTAACGTCATCACTCATTATAACAGAAATGAAGATTCTCGGCCACTGGCCGCGGCGATCGTCGGCGGTGAAGGCCATCAAGGCACTGCTCTGCTTTTTGCAAACTTCTGCGACTTTAATGAACGCTGAATTTCATAGTCACTCTCCTTTCTCTTTCCATTTCTATTTTCTCACACCTTTGCCCCCGTTTAGGGTAGCAAACCGATTATTCTTTCGGTTAACCTCCCTGCCTTTCCTCTTCATCCTCCTCCTCCTTTCCGACTTTGACACCCCGCTCTTCCTACGAACGTGAAGTCCGGGCAAGTGTCTGTGGTTACACTATTCGCGATTGTTGTGGGGGTCGCTGGATGTGTGATTAGACTGCAGCCAAAGTAATCCGCTAACTTCGCTAATGTTTTTGCAGTGATGTTTCTGGTATCCCCAACTCCTCTCCGTAGGATTGAAATCTCCTACGATGGTGAGTGCATTTTCTTTAGTCAGCTTTTGCGCTCCAGGAAAGAGTTCACCATCAGCCTGCTAAGCAAGGCAGCGGAACAGGTGGGCCGCATGATCAACCGAGTCTCCCAGAAAAGACACGGAATGAGAGAGGAAGACACCCTCAAACTCGTCAACAGCCTCATCGTCAGCCGAGTCACGTACTCCCTGCCGTACCACGCAACCACCAAGACGGAAAGAGAGCAAGCCGACACCATCCTCAGAAAGGCTTACAAGACAGCCCTCCACCTACCCAGAAACACGTCCAACGAGAAACTCCTGCAGTTGGGCGTCAGCAACACCTTCAGCGAACTCGTGGAAGCGCTGCTGGGTGCACAGACCATCAGACTCGGAGGCACCCATGCAGGACGGGCGCTCCTGAAAAGGCTGGGTCGGGACACGCGCGTACTAGTCGATAGATACGCGGAGGTTCTGCACCACCTCAGAAAATCCTTTAATATAGGGCCTATGCCAAAGAACATGGACCCTAATCTCCACGCAAACCGACGCAAGGCTAGTGCAGAATACGTCGAACGAACGCTAGCCCCAAAAGACAACACTCTCTACACAGACGCTGCCGTCTATCCATGCGGAGCAGAACATGCAGCCGCAATGTTGGTAGTAGACAACGAAGGACACCTAGTGACGAGCGCCACGGCGAAAGTCGCTGGCGCAGCGGAGACCGAGGAAATTGCCGTCGCGCTGGCGGAAGCAGAAGGCTATAGGACCGCCCGCCCCCTAAATATTCTAACAGATTCTAAATAAACGTGCAAAAACTACACGAAGGGCAGAATTAGCAAAACGGCCCTCAGAATACTCAGCGGAGTAGCCCCTACCGAGTTAAACAAACCCAGACACAATCTGATTTGGATCCCAGGCCACGTGGGGGTAGAGGGAAACGAAAGGGCAGACAGCCCAGCTCGAGGCGAAGGAATCCGAGCAGGAAAGTCTAACGTCCCGGAGTTCCATCTCCAAGCCTGCGAGGGGGGATACGCAGAACTTTTGAACTTACACAGAGGGATCAGAATCAAATATCCACAACCACACAAAGCTCTGACAAAGGAGGAGGCCACCATTTGGCGTAGACTACAGACAAACACCTTCTCCAACCTACACATACTCAACAAAATGTTCCCATCACAATACAGGGCCACCTGCCCGTGGTGCGGAGGCACACCCACACTTTATCACATTACTTGGGAGCGCGAACGCAACAAAGCATTCCACAAACACGAACACCCGAGTGCGGAGCAATGGGAGAGCCGTCTCACCAGCAGCGAGCTCACGGCCCAACGGGCCTTAGTGAGGCACGCGGGCGATGCAGCACGGCTCAGTGGAGCCATGGAATAGGGGCCCACCCATGCTGAAGAGAAGACTCCGGTCGCCAGCGCCAAGAACGAAGACGACGGAGCTTCGAATCAGCGAATCTCTTGACTGAATCAATAAACGTTTTCACTCACTCACTCGAAGAATTTGCCTTTTCTTTGTCTCGGCGGGTTGTACACGTTCAGTACGAGCGTACTCACTCCATGTCGCTTTTTCGGAATGCTTTTTACAAGCACGTGCTCTATTTCGGTGTCGGCTATGGTATCGTGCCGGATGGTGGTGATGGCTTTAGTGACAAGGACGGACGCTTTTCCTTCGTTTTTACTATCGTTTACCTCGTAGCCTTGTAAAGTAGACTTAGCGCTGGACGGTTTTACGCTCTTTACCTGTTGTCTTCGCTTGAATAATTTGTCTGAATGCGCAACCTTCCCGGATGAAGGAACTGCACCTCTTTACGTTCCTAACAATGCCTGGAAATGACCTCACGAAATGTTTTCAGAGCCATGCACACGTTGCATCTCTACTTTGTCGTCATGCTTCCGAGCGATACAAAGAGAACAGGTATGTTGTATTCGACCTCACTAGAGGGCCGTTTAAAAAATGTCTACACTTTACATATACATGCCTGTATTGGCTTGCGCCGGTCATGCAACAAAAATTTTAGCTTAACAAGTAGAACACTCCGCTGATCCAATAAATAGGACGCATTTAGTTAGGTTAGCTGCTTCGAAAAAAAAAATTGGTTTTTCAGGAACGGAAACGGCGCCATAATTGTCTCACATATCAATGGACGCCCGAACCGTGCCGTAAGAGGAAGCGAGGAACGTGGGAGTGAAAGACGACAGGTAGAAATGTGCCGTAGTGGAGGGCTCCCGAATAATTTCAACCATAGGGGTCTTTTTTCTCAAAAACCTTTCCTTTCCTGAAAACACACACCCCTCTGCGCTGTGCAGCAGCTGGCCAGAGCCGTCATACACGAGGAGCTCCAGGACCATCTCCTCGTGTACACCGACGGCTCAGTGGCCCGCGACAGCTGCTCCCTTGCTGCGGCGGCCACCATCCCCGCCCTGCGACTGCACAGCCAGCAACACGCAACCTTCCTGGGCTCCTCCACCACGGCGGAGTTGATGGGGATCCGGCTCGGGCAGGACCTGCTGCTCACCCTCGGCCCTCCGCCGCCCAGGAGTGCTCTGCTGTGCGACTCCCGCGCCGCCCTCAGCCGCCTGCAATCTAACGACCGCGGTACCCCACTAGTGCGGGAAATTCGCTCGCGCATCGAGCGCCTCGCGCAGAGAGGTTGTGCCGTGCGTGCACAGTGGGTGCCCGGTCACTGCGGCATCGCCGGCAACGAAGAAGCTGACGACCTCGCGACCGCTGCACACCAACTACCTGCCAGCGATCTGCCCCTTGCGCTGGAGGACGTGCGTGCGGCCATTCACGACCATCTCCGAAAGCAGCACCCCGACCCACGCATCGCGGGAGGTGAGCGCATCGACAGTGTCACCGGCTGTCGCGCACTTACACGGTCGCAACGTGCAATGATCCTCCGCGCGCGCATTGGCTGCGTGTGGCCCGGGGAACGACGGGTGCGTCACGGAATCGCGACGAGTGATGTGTGTGACGGATGCGGTGCAGTGGAAACACTAGAACATCTGCTCCTTCGCTGCTCCGCGTTCGCCGATGCTCGTCGCGATATGCTCGCGGCCTATAGGGCGCAGGGCAAACTACCAGACTCCATCAAGACGCTATTGTGGCCGCAGGGCAGTGCGCGCACTCGTGAGCGAACTTTGGTGAGCCTCTGTGCATTCCTCGAACACACGGGCTTGACGTCCCGTCTGTTCTCCGTCTGGTAGTTACACGCAGTGACCGAACGCTCCGCGAGTTCTACCTTGAACGATTAATAACTGGACGCCCCACTCCAGTTGTAACCTACACAGTGCTGTGCGCGTGTGTGATTTAATTTCTCTAAAATGAACTAATCACGCGCACAACCTGGACACATTACTTATTGTGTAAATAGTTTGTACATATTACTTCTCCCCCTGTCCTCTATTCCTGTCCCCTCACCTCTTTCATTTAATTTCTCCATTCTGCCTGCTGTCCTTTATTTCCGCTGCCCCAGCTCAGGTGCTTCAGTATCGATGGCAGATGCCGGGGATAGCAAAAATCTTTTCCTTCCTTTTTACTATTATTTTTAATAAAACCACTACCACCACCACCTGAAAACACCTGCTTTCTCATTCCTCCACTTAAGCAGACATGTGCCCTCAGAATTTTGTAGCGGAAGTACACTAGGCTACCAGTCGAGCATTTCGCGGTACATGTGGGGAGAAAGTTGTGCGCATGCGCCGTAACCATGGCAACTGGGGAGGAGGAGTGGGTGCGCCACGCGCTTTGTCGTTTCCCTCCCTCCTTTATAATTTCCTTTACGGCGCGGTTGGGGTGTCCACCGAGATATGTAAACATGGTAAATGCGGGAGGAATGTTGTGCGCATGCGCCGTTACCATGGCAACCGGAAGGAGGAGTGGTTGCGCCGCGCGCTTCTTCGTTTACCTTCTTTATTCCTTCGTTTACGGCGTGGTTCGGGTGTCCACCGAGATATGTGAGACGGTTACTGTGCTTTGCGCACTCACGGCGCCATCTTGCATGCCGTCACACCGCGCGGCTCGCCGCCGCTGCGGTTTGTTATGACGTCACACAGCGTTCATAACCCGAACCGCACGTCGTCGCATGCACAGCATTGCGTATAAAAAGCGGAGATGTAATCGGCGGCTGTATCGCAACGCTTGATATGGATGCACAGGAGAGTCCAGCCGCTGCTAAACGGGGGTGTAGACAAGAGAAGATTAACTCTTCCGATCATGATATTGTCGCCTGGAAGTTGGCTACTCAACAGAGAGAGAATGAGCGTCAGAAGGCGAAGAGAGCAGCGGAGACGCCCGAATAGAGCGAGGAATGCCTTCCCAAACGGAGATGCCAGACTGCCGAGCGTAATATACGCCGCATAGCCGCCGAGGTGGAGCCTATCGAAGGCTTCAGTGAACGGCAACCAACCGTAGTGGATGTGAAGGCCCGTCGAGTGACTGATCACACCATTCAAGTTTGTCTGTCTGTGTTGTTGCAAGGAAGAAAGAAAAGGAAAGTACACAGGCCTGCTCACTGGCTCAAGCCGAGCCACAATCGCGACCACGTGCAGATAGAAGGTGGCGGTGGTGGTAGTGGTTTTATTAAAAATAATAGTAAAAAGGAAGGAAAAGATTTTTGCTAGCCCCGGCATCTGCCATCGATACTGAAGCACCTGAGCTGGGGCAGCGGAAATAAAGGATAGCAGGCAGAATGGAGAAATGAAATGAAAGAGGTGAGGGGACAGGAAGAGAGGATAGGGGGAGAAGTAATATGTAGAAACTATTTACACAACCAGAAATGTGTCCAGGTTGTGCGCGTGATTAGTTCATTTTAAAGGAATTAAATCACACACGCGCACAGCACTGTGTTGGTTACAACTGGAGTAGGGCGTCCAGTTATTAATCGTTCAAGGTAGAACTCGCGGAGCGTTCGGTCACTGCGTGTAACTACCTGACGGAGAACAAACGGGACGTCAAGCCCGTGTGTTCGAGGAATGCACAGAGGCTCACAAAAGTTCGCTCACGACAGCGCGCACTGCCCTGCGGCCACAATAGCGTCTTGATGGAGTCTGGTAGTATGCCCTGCGCCCTATAGGCCGCGAGCATATCGCGACGAGCATCGGCGAACGCGGCACAGTGAAGGAGCAGGTGTTCTAGTGTTTCCACTGCACCGCATTCGTCACACACATCACTCGTCGCGATTCCGTGACGCACCCGTCGTTCCCCGGGCCACACGCAGCCAATGCGCGCGGAGGATCATTGCACGTTGTGACCGTGTAAGCCCGCGACAGCCGGTGATACTGTCGATGCGCTCACCTCCTGCGATGCGTGGGTCGTGGTGCTGCTTTCGGAGATGGTCGTGGATGTCCACACGCACGTCCTCCAGCGCAAGGGGCAGATCGCTGGCAGGTAGTTGGTGTGCAGCGGTCGCGAGGTCGTCAGCTTCTTCGTTGCCTGCGATGCCGCAGTGACCGGGCACCCACTGTTCACGCACGGCACAACCTCTCTGCGCGAGGCGCTCGATGCGCGAGCGAATTTCCCGCACTAAAGATAGAAGGAGAGTTCAAAAATGGGATAGGAAGACAGGATAGTAAAGACGCGCTAAAGACACTGGTGGCGGGATTGAAGCACCCTTCGAACTCTCCGCCACATTTCCAAAAGTAAGTCCAACTTGGACCCGTAACAGATACTCTACAGGGTCCGGACGTTCAAGTTTCCGAAAGTGCCTCTGTGAACCGGACATTTCAAGCGGACATGTCTCTCGTTGCTAAGCATACAGTGCCAACAACAAGCTCAGCCAGGGAAACGTACCTTCCGCTACGTATATCCTGGCATAGCGGAGCTAAGGCACTGCCAATTTTGTTTTTCGGAGAACTCCACTGCGGGACCTCTTTCTCTCTTTTTCTCACTCCCACCTTCCTCCTTTCCTTTACGGCGTGGTTCTCGTGTCCTCCGAAATATGTGCGACAGTTACTGCGCTATTTACTTTCCTCAAAAACCAGTTTACCTTGCACTGACATCGCACAGCACACGAGCGCCATTTGCGTTTCGCCTCCATCGCAACGCGGCCGAAAATTTGAGAAGAAGAAAGGCTAGCTGTCTCTCTCATAACAAAATAATCATCATCATGAGTATGACTACATCGAACGCAGGGCAAAAGCCACTCACATGTCTCTGCATGTCCTTTGCCAGCTGCGGCCATTGTATTCCCGCAAACTAAATCTCATCCGCCAACCTAACTTCCTGCCGCCGTCTGCAACGCTTGCCTTCTCTTGCAATCCACTCACAATTAAGGACCAGTGGTTACCTTGCCTTCGCATTACATGTCCAGCCCAAGCCCATTTCTTCCTCTTAATTTCAATTTGAATTTGATTAAAACGCGTTTGTTCGCTCACCCGCTTTGACCGCTTCCGGTCTCTTAACTTTACAACTATTTTTTTCCATAGCTCGCTGCCTGGCCGTTATCTTAAGGTGAACCCTTCTCGTTGGCCTCCACATTTCTACTCCGTTATTGGACATGGTAAACTGTCATTCATGATTTGAGAAAACCTTTCATATGAGCTCCACCCGATTCTTATTTTTCTCATTTCCCTGTCTTGATCCGGATCAGCGGCCACTACCTCTCCTAAGTAGACGTATTCGTTTACCACTTCCATCACCTCATTACCAATTGTCAACTGATATCTCTTTGCCGAACATTTCAGCATTACTTTGGTTTTCTGCATGTTAATTATAAGACCTACCGTTTTCCTGTTCCTTTCCATCTAATACGTTTTGCGGCTCATCTCCTGAGTGACTTTGCAAGGCATTGTTATCAGCGAATCGCAAGTTACTTGGGTATTCTCAATTAAATCGTATCCCCAACTGTTCCCAATCCATGCCTCGGAATACCTCCTGTAAATAGGCGATGTATAGCACTAGGCAGACCGTGCCTCCTTCCGTGACACCCTTCATTATTAGAATTTTATTGCTGAATTTTTTGAAAGAATGGGGTAGCTATGCAGCCGTTATAGGTAGCTTCCAGTTTTTTCAGATAGAGCTCTTCAACCCCCTGATTCCGCAATGCCTACATGACAAGTTTTTACAGAGCCAAATGCTTTCTCGTTATCAATGAACGCTATATTTAGTGGTTGATTATATTCTGCGCATTTTCCTATCACCTGATTGATAGTGTGAATATGGTTCATTGCGAGTATTCTTCACGAAAGGCGGCCTGATCATTTGGTTTGCTGAAGTCTAAGGTTGCCCTGACTCTATTTGCGATTGCCTAAGTTAATACCTTGTAGGCAACGGACAGAAAGCAGATTGGTCTGTATTTTTTGTAGTCCTGGACGCCTCCTTTCTTATAAGTTAAGACAATGATAGCGTTCTTCTAAGCTTCTAGCACGCTAGAGGTCATAAGCCATTGCGTTTTTTTTTTCATATACAAAAAAAAAGTATATTTATAGCTTTTGAGGAGGAAAATGGCACAGTAACTGTCTCACTACTCGGTGCACATTTAAACTGCGCCGTGATGCAAAGGAAGAAGGGGGAGTAAAAGGTGAAAGAGGTTCTGTAGTGGAGGGCTCCGGTATAATTTAGATCATCTGATGATCCCAAAGCTGAACTGAATGGCACAGCACTCGGGCGGTTTTGGCGTTTCGCCGCCATCTAAACGCGGCCGCAGTGGTCGTGTTTGGAATTCGACACTCTTGCTTAGTAGCCGAGCGATCTAGCCACTGAGCCACCGCGTCGGGTCTTGTAGACACCTCACAAAGCTGACTACCGCAAGAAGACTTTCATTTCAGCAAGTTGGTTGTAGCTTGACATGGTTTACGCAAAAAACGTACAGGCGCTATAAGACGAAGACAAGCACACTCAAGACCGGACAGGCGCCTGCCCTGTCTTGAGTGTGCTTGTCTTCGTCTTTTAGCGCCTGTACGTTTTTTTGCGTAAACCATGTCAAACTACCGCAAAGGTGCTAATTTTACTTAGAGAAGAATTTACACAAGCAAGGAGTGAATCAAAAGTAAATGCGTGTACCCGAGCTTTGGGCTGCTTGTAGGCGGAAACTGCCACAGTGTCAACAAATATTTAAGTTATATATAAGCCCAGAAGCCCACAACAACACATCCTTGTTGAGGTGATCATGTTCAGTACTAGTATCGATGTGATTACCAATACGTCCAAAGTTTCAATATACTGGCGGAAAGAACTTTCCATTTGCAGCTTAAATGCCGCTAGGCAATTCGAAATTTTACCAAAGGAAGGACCCACTCTGTAGCCATCAAAATCATATAAAAATCTCCAATACGCGCCAGACCACACTGATATGGGTCGCCGCCCATTTAGACCATCCTCCCAAAGAAGCGGCGAGCCAAATCACCCGAGGATTTGTAATTAACCTGGAGGTGCGCTACCCTGATCTCAGGTCGGCCAAGGAGCGAGTGACATCCTACAAAGAAATTACAACCAATTCCAAGATGGACAAATCTTCCCACAACACCGTAGATCGCTAAGTAAAACGCAAGTAATTTGGCGGCAACTCCAAAAGTGCACTTTATTTAATCAGCACACGTGTACACCAAATGGTTGCCAGGGCAGCTCAGAGCGTCTGCTCTCTTTCCGGGCACCAAAGGCAGACACACCACACATTTCTATACTCATGTAATCAAGACAATCTATCGCAGAGTCTGCAGCTCTCTACCCAATCACAATGGGAGGCCGTGCTGCTCAACTGAGACCCGGAGGTTCAACTCCGAGTCACGGAGCAAGCCGAAGAGGTTGCCGAACGACATCGTCGGTCTACAACCCGGCGTCCGGCCAAGAAGAGGAGCCCACCGCGGAGAGGAGACCACCACCCCAACCAGCGCATAAAACCTCTTCTTTAGCGAAGTTTACCTCCTCCTTCAACTCCGTTTGAAACTCCGGATTTCAGAGCAATGAATACATCAGTTCTTACTGAGCGAACTCTGAAAAGCCGAAAAAACACCAACAACCGAATTTAAGTTGTACAAAAACGGGGTGGCTATAGCCCTTATTTCCCATCAAGAAACACTTCGGGAAAGAAAAAAATCAGACGAATATATGGCATTTGTTGATGCATAAATTTAACGGATCAGGTTTAGGGGGGAAGGGGGCAACAGTCCGAATAAAGGCGATATAATTACCTTCACTATGTTGATACTGCTACCTCTCCTGGGCAGAGGTACTGCATAGCTGTTGCATTCTCTTGCGTGCGATACGCCTAGGTATTTTGCTTGCCCTCTTTTAAAGCGAAAGCCTTTAATGGTTCATTTTTGCGGTGTCCGTCCGTCCATGACACTTTTAAACTCGATAAGAAAAGAATCTTAGTGCACGATGGGATTCGAACCACCATCCTTCCGTTCCGCAGCCGAGAGTGCTAACGACTGCACTACTTTCTGTTGTTTTTTTGTCTTTATTGCCTGTTTTGACAGTTTACAACAGATCACAAACATGTTCTGCGCAGCATTTTCAAACATCAAGAGCAGACATACGTTTCAATCACGTGAGAAAATCAAAAATGTTTCAAGGAACACAAGTCTCCCAACAGCTCGATAACTTCATCTCCTAAACATAGCTCCTTGTACACTTCACGCAGCTTAAATAGGTTTTCTTTGAAGTAATAATCCCACAGACCCCGCATCTTCATCGCACTGTTGTACAGCCATCCTGCTTGGCAAATGCTGGGCAGGCCGAGAATGAAAATACATCGTATTTTAAAGATCCGGCTCAATGCCCAGAAATCGTATTCCGTACGGCGTCAAGGGTAAGTCTTTCTTTATGGTACGCTGGGGCACATCCAAAAGAGCAGCGTATCCCAGCAATCAATAAAGACGCGTTTTATTGACTCTGGTTTGTGACACCAGAAGCAGTCAGCACCCCATGGTAAAAACAATCCCTTCTCCTTCATCCGTGTTTTAACCGGCAACGTTCCAGTGTGCAGCTTGAAGAAAAACGTCTTCACACCCGCTGGCACCACCATTTTTCTTGCTCTTTTTAAAAGATTTCCTCTTTGGCCTCCACTGTACAGGGATCTATATATTGGCTCGGGAAAGACACAGTAAAGCAAATCTTTTAGCAATTTCTTGCGCGTGACATTTGAAAGGCATTCGGAACTGAACCGAGAATTTAGAAACCGGAAAGCAAAGATCACTTCTTTCAAAAATATACTTGCACTGTATCGCGTCCCGTCTACAGTGGAAATAACATAGTTTGGCAAAGGCGAAGAAAGCCTTACATCAATAAAAGTCCGCAGGAAAGGGTCGCGTTGATCTCGAAGACACCAGCTGCCTTAGGTACAAGTGTGGCATGGAAAGACTCCCTTTTCTCAAACGCAGAAATAAATTATCACGTTTAGTCCTCTCCTATGAGGACTGCCAAACAAAAACTGCGAAGATACGACGAAACTTTTGAATGCTAAGTCGAGAGCACAAAAGGATCTGGAACAAATAGTACACGTTTGAAACCAGGTACACACTACATATGTTTGCGCACGTGAAAAAGGACAGTTCCTTTCCCCACCTTTTCTGTGTACGCGTGGACAGTTCTTGAATTTTCTCCTTTCAAAAGCCATCGTTATCTCTATACTTGTCAAGAGGATCACCTAGGTATTTGAAAGGGACATGTGACAATTTTACACTTGCATGAAACAAAGGTGCTGATGACAAGTTTCCATGCCAACGGCCTGCACATTTATCGAGATTAACAACGAAGATTAACAGACTGTGCTACTTCCTGCCAATGCATATATAGTTCTCTTTGTCTAGGACGCTGGAGAGTGTGTGCAGAAAGGCGTCGAATCACATGGATGTCTCCCAAGTGCCCTCGAGTGTCTCCAGCATTTAAGATTCGCAAAAAATTGTGCATTTAATTAACATCTTAACCACACATCAGTGACACAAGCACCAACACCGCGCTAAAGGTTTTCGCCTCTCCGCACTTTAGGTTCAACAAAGTGCCCCCTGAATTTCGAACTATTTATTTCTTTAGAAGGCAAAACAGGCGCGTTTAAATCAATGTGTAAGAAGCGGCGAGTATTCACCGGATTTTTCAGCGGGATGCGCACTGAGGCAGCTCCATCCTCGCAATGAGTTCATCTCAGAGTCACTCGGCAGACGCTGTTAGCCTTACGCAGCTATATCAATACAGACGTATTCTGCGGGAATGATTTATAACAACTGAGCTACAACTACGTAGCAACCCATTTCCTTGACTATCTGCCTTCCGAAGGCATAAAATCTACACAGAACCAATATTTTGCTAAGTGGCTATGACTTTCGATTCCAGCTGCTTGAAAAACCAGACAAATGATTAGCGCAGCTATCCGTTTTTTTTTTGTTCACAGTAACAGATCCACTTTCACGGTCGATAACTTCTGCAGGCCTCCATTATGACGCCCCTCACTGCCGGAAGGCAACTTAGCCACTGATAGGAATTATGATCATTAGAAATCGTACTTATTGACGACCAAGAGGCTCATTGATCATCATTAATTTGTCAGCAGTTTCGTGAATGTCATGATCGAGATCATATCGAAATTATTTATGGAGAAAATCTTCATTAGAATTCATAATTATACGCCCCTGTTATGATTTTTCATAATAATAAGCTGTTTATTGACGTCATTAAATTTTACAAGAATACGTCTATGGTGTCACGTGACTAGAAAACTACAAGAATAAAATGATCGAAAACAAGACAAACTACAAAACACTACCGAAAACCTAAAATCACAGATTCGGCGTAAGTCTGTTTGTCGTAGAGTCAATCTATTCTATTTTGGGTTTTGACAAGAACAGGCAGAAACACTTCAATCCCTAATTCCTAGGTTCACGGGGCGCCACCTTCGGGGCAACTCGTCGCTGTTGTCCTTTAAAGCTTTCTGGGCTCCGTCACTCTGTTTGGTCACGCTATCTCTATAGAAGGCGGGCATTTTCTGAGCTGCATAACTGCGGGCAACATTGTTTTGCAGTCTAAGTTTTCCAGTGCCGCATTCTTACATGATAAACAACACATTTCTGCCTGTTGGATTCATGAAGTGTGTAAATAAATCTCTCGTGCATAAAATTCATATTCCTAGGTACTGAGTGTACAATCGTCGCGTCCCTACCTAACGTTTAGGTAATGACAGTCAAAGAAAATGGTGTCTCACAACCGACATACATAGCCGCTCCGGTGGCTCAGTGGATATGGCGCTCGACTCTTGAACAGAAAGACGCGGGCTCGACCCTAGCCGCGGCGGCACATTTCGATGGAGGCGAAACGTTAGAGGCCGAAGTTCTGTGCGATGTCAGTGCAAGTTAAAAACCTCAAGTGGTAAAATTTTCTGGAGTCCTTCACTACGGCGTCCTTCATAGCCTGAATCGCTTTGGGATGTTAGACTTCCATAAAACCATAAAACGCATCCATTTAAACACACATGATACACCCGTACATACTTACTTAGATACATACACACGTACATAGATACGTACATACATACATAGCTACATACCAGGGACGTATCCAAGGGGAGGCATGAAGGTTCTGCCCCCTCCTACAGTGTTCTTGTTAGGCATGGGCACTGCACCCCCCTCCCCGCGCGGCCTTCGCCCTATACAACTGCCTCGGGGCAACTCCCTAAAAAAATTCTGGCTACCTGCCTGGTACACACATACGTCAAATTGGGACTCCTAAAGCGCTTCACTCCGAGCCGCCGCGTCTCCGATCGCCTGTGTGACTACAGCTGTCTGAGTGGTGCCGGCGATCATTTCCATGAGGATGTATCGGATACCCACCTCCCTCCTGCTACGTGTTCCAGAAAATTACCGAACTGCGTCTCCTGCAAAGCCGCCGTCGCAATCTTGTGGCAGCGGCCGTTTTGTGTGTGTGTATGCGTCGTTCGTGACTACACCTTCCCATCATGCCCTGGATAAATCTACCGCGCCCGGTTTATCTCAGCTGTCCACGAGTGCTCGATTGTTCGTCGCTTCTCCAGCGCTGGACTCTGTCGCGCACGCGGTCTGTTTGGCGCACGCAGTGAATGATGCCTCAACGCATTTCATGTAATAGTTGTTTGACTTGTGCGGTTTTTATGTTGCTTGTGTTAGAGTGCGGAGCAAAAAGTGATTTGAAAGGGCCGTCTCCCCAGATCACCTTAACACCTCCGCCGCTCTTCTTCTGTTGCCACGGCTGCTGCTTTTGCTGCGGCTGTTGCTTGCCGGCGTTGCCCAGGGGTGGGTTGGACCCGTCCCGGTTGGACCCTCCGCTCCGGCTCCGGCTCCTACCGCGACTGCGGCTCCGTATTCTGCTCCTGCCCGGGTCCTGGCTCTCGTCCCGGAACCATCTTGGTCTTCTTCCCCGGCTGCGGCTTCGGCTGCGCCGCTGCTGCTGCTGGGGTCCCCATCGCAGCTCGCTCGCTGACTTGAGGCGTTGTTTGCAGTCTCTCGTGCCCACCGCGTGGTCGCCGCCACACAGCAGGCACTTGGGTGTGCATTGGTGCACTTCCGGCGGATTCTGGCATCCGCACTGCCTGCAGGTACCGGTTTCCGGGTTCGGGGAGGCGTTCATTCGGTGCCCCTGTTGGCCGCAGGCGTAGCACACCTGCCTCGCGGGCCGGTACGGGTAGCACCAGATCTCCCCGCCGTAGTACAGCACCTGCTTTGAGAAAATGGGGCCGTCGAAGGTGATGACGGCCGTGTTGGATCTCCCGAGCATTCTGGCTGCCAGGAGCTTCACGCCTTGCGTGCGGACTCTGAGGTTGGTCTTGAGTTCTTCCGGTGCGGTTCCTGGGTCCACGTCGTGGACGACCCCGCGCAGCGTGCCTTCCGGTGGTGCCACGTGGGCGTTGACGGCGTAGCTCTTGCCCCGAAGCTCAGCTGCGTGATGCGTATAATCTTCTGGGCCGCTTCTTCGTTGTCGGCGCTGATGATGATGATGTTCGATCCATTGCGCAGTCGAATGATGAGGTCTTCCGCCTTACATCCTTGTTCGGTAGCCGCGACCACCGGCCGCGCCACTTGGTGCGTCTGCAGGCGTTTAACAGCGAGTCCCCTCGGCCGAAGGACTATTTTAAGGCTGTCTCTGGGGGGGCGGCGGCAATCTCCTCCTCGGCGCTCCTCCTCTCTCTTTCCTCTCCGGCGCAGCTGGCGCTCCATCTGTGACCTTCGCCGCGCATAGTTCCGGCCCGTTCCTTAGGCTCGTTCCTTCCAAAACTTGCTGCTTGTTATCGCTGCGTTGGCGTCTCTGCCTTCTCGACATGGCGCTTTCCCAATCTGCGTCGGTTCCGCCATTGTGCTTACTTGTGAGCTTTGCGTCGATAGGGTGCTGCTTCCTAGGGCTTGGCTGCCCGTCGCCGCGGGTCCGCCTCGGACCTGTTGCTCGGGGGTCGCTTCGGTGGTGTCCTGGAGGTCTTCCTCCATTTCTTGCGATTCGGCTGAAAATCTTGTCGGGCCTGTCGCTGAGGGTCAGTCGTAGCTGGGGTTGCTTGCTCGGGACATCGCTCCAGGTCTTCTCTATCTCGGGCCGAGGCCGGGGAGGCCACGGAGCCTCGCTCTCTTGCTAAGCCTCGTTAGTCTTAACGCCTGGTTGGCCACGTGGAAAATTGAAATGCCGATAAAATCCAAAATATTGAACCCACCGGCTTGAATTTGGGGTCATCGTATTCCTATTCACTTCCGGCGTCAATCCCAGCCAAAATTTTGGTGGTCCAGTCGGGTTGAACGGGTCAAGAAGCCCAAAAACTGCGGAGAGCATGTGACACGCGTCCGCTCGCCTCGGCTGCTTGCAGCGCCCCCAACTATTATTGCAGTGCCCCCAACAAACAACTATTAGAAGAGATTACGAGCCTCAGGCGCGAACTCGAGCAAAGTCGCGAGGAAGCGAGGCAACTAAAGAAACAACTAAACGACATTATCAGAGAGAAACAAGAAATGAGGGCGGGTTATTCGCCGGCTAGAACGCCGACTCCACCACCTCAGGCGATGGAGATGGCGCAACAAAACAACGAAGGGGGAAACCCCATTCATGATATCAAAAACCTCATAATGAATCTAAGGGGTCAGATGCAGCAAATGCGAAGTGAAATGCAACAGACTCAACAAAAGTTTGCCCTGCATGAACAAAGCTTTAGAAACTATGTAAAAAACCAGACCACGCAAAGAACCACCAATGACGCCAGAGACAGACTATACAACGAACGCAGGTTCGGCGCAGAGACCCCCAACACAAAAAACAATAACCAAACATGGCAGAACGGCACCAACAACTAGAAATTTGGCAATAGAACTGCAGGGGGTACAATCGTAACCAAGGCCTCCTGCAGCAATTCATATACACCAGAGGAACCCCACCGGATGTAATTATGTTACAAGAAACAAACAACATCCCAACACTAAGGGGCTACACGTGTCAGGAAAGCAGTCGCACTGCAACCCTCATAAGCAAACAAGTAGTAGCCATAGCAAACAAAGAAATAGGGGACACAGAGATCGTAAATGTATTTACGGAGATAATTCCCAAAAAGAAAAGAAATTCCAAAAGCACCTATATCGTAAATCTATACAGCCCACCCAGGCAAACAAAAAGGAACTTTATTAGGCTCTTTGCGGAGGCCAAAAAGTTGGCCGGGCAAAACACCTTAATCATAGCGGGAGACTTTAACGCCAAGATTCCGAGATGGGGCTATAACAAAGGGGACAAAAAGGGGCGCGGCAACTGCACGGCGGCACAGAACGTAGGATGCGAGCTGCTAACCGACGAGAATCAACCGACTAGGCAGGGGAACAGCGCCAGTCGAGACACGTGTCCCGACCAAACCTTCATAAGGGGCGCCAAACAAGCGGAGTGGGAAAACCTACTCGAGAACCTTGGAAGCGATCACCACATAATAAGGATCTGCACGGTGGCGGACAACGTTAGGAGGAAGATTGGCACGGCTCGGCTAACGGACTAGGTCGCCTTCAGAGCGCAATGCAAGCAGCTCGAGGGCGACATCGGTTCTGCGGAAGAGTGGAGCCAACAACTCAGACGAACCCAAGACCTATACACGAAAGAAGTAGACAGAACGGAACAAACGCCGGAGGTGGACAAGCGCTTCCTAAAGCTATGGGAGGCGAGACGCGGGCTCACCAAGCGGTGGAAGAGACAAAAACTCCACAGGACGCTAAAGAAAATTGCCGATATAACCAAGCAAACGGAGCAGTACGCGACGCAGCTGGCCAGGCAGGGGTGGCAGCAAATCAGCAACTCACTGAACGGCAACCTCAGCACGGCCAGAACGTGGCAGATCCTCAAGGCCCTCATGGACCCGAGAAAACACAAAGCCGAAGGCAGCAAGTTAATACAGAGGCTGGTGCACCAAACGAAGGCACGGACGAACAACTACTCGAAGAGGTCCGGATCAAGTGCTACGGCAAAGATCAGGTCGACAGCTATCGAGAAGAATACCGTGGCGAGGAGAACCCGGCCATGAACCGACCCATCACGAGAGAGGAGGTCGTCGAGGCGATCAGATCGGCCACGAAGAACACGGCGGCGGGGGTGGACAAGATCCGGAACTCTCTAATAAGGAACCTCAGTGACGAGGCGATAGATCAGCTTACGACCTACCTCAACAAGCTCTGGCAAGAGGCAAGAGTGCCCGCGGAGTGGAAACACGCCGTCGTCGCGATGTTTCCGAAGCCGGGCAAGAAGCTCCAGATCGAGAACCTCAGGCCGATATCTCTAACGTCGTGCCTGGGCAAGCTCTACGAGAAAATGATCACGAAGAGAATCCAGTCGCACATGGAGAACGAACAATGGTACCCGGACAGCATGTACGGGTTCAGAGTCAACCTCTCTACGCAAGACGTGCTGCTCCAACTCAAGTAGGAAGTGCTCGAGACGATGCCGAAGGCGGGCGAAAACGTTGTCATGGCCCTCTAGATAAAAGGGGCTTTCGACAACGTAAGCCACGCGGCCATCATGGAAGGCATCAACAACACCAACTGCGGGAGGAGAACGCACAAGGGCCTTCCTGAGCAACAGAACGGCGACCGTGGGGCTGGGCGAGCTGAGAAGCGACGTCTTCCCCACGTCGTGCAAAGGCACACCCCAAGGATCCGTCATATCGCCCGTCCTCTTCAACGTGGCAATGATTGGACTCGCAAGACGGTTCAAGGAGATCCAGGGCATCCAACACGCGATGTGCGCCGATGATGTCACGATATGGGTCACCCAAGGATCACTCTGGGAGAAGCAAGAAAAACTACAGGAAGCGGCAACTTGCGTAGAAAATTACACCAGAGAGAGGGGCCTCAGATGCTTGACGGAGAAGTCGAATTCCCAAGGGACGGCAAGCATCCCACCCAAGCGACACCGGAGGTCGTTTTCTAGGGACAAAACATCCCGGAAAAGAAAATGATAAGGGTCCTGGGCATGTGGTTGCAAGGAAGCCGGAAATGCAGCCACACCATAGGCCTGCTGAGCAAGGCGGCGGAGCAGGTGGGCCGTATGATCAACAGTCTCCCAAAAGATATACGGAATGAAGGAAGAAAACACTCTCAAGCTAGTCAACAGCCTAATTGTCAGCCGAGTCACGTACTCCCTGCCGTACCACGCGACGACCAAGGTGGAAAGAGAGCAAGCCGACACCATTCGCAGGAAGGCGTACAATACTGCTCTGCACCTGCCCAAGAATACGTGGACCGAAAAGTTGCTCCAACTAGGCATCAGCAACACCTTCAGCGAGCTCGCCGAAGCTCTGCTGGGAACGTAAACCACGAGGCTTAAGGCACCTCTACGGGACGAGTGCTCATAAGAAGGTTGGGTCGGGACACGAGCGAACTAGTAGACAGATACGCGGACGTACCGGACCACCTTAGGAAAACCATTGACATGGGACCATTGCCGAAAAACATGGACCCCAATATTCACGAAAACAGACCAAAAGCGAGGGCCGAGTACGTAGAAAGAACGCTAGCCCAGTTAGACAACACCGAATACTTGGACGCTGCCGTATATCCGCGCGAGAGAGTACGCGTACCGCGACGGTAGTGGTAAACAAGGAAGGAAGCATGATCACGTGTGCCACGGCAAAGGTCGCCAGCACAGCGGAGGCCGAAGAGATTGCCCTTGCGCTGGCGGCAGCAGAAGGCTACAGAACGGGCCGATCTCTCAACATACTGACGGACTCGAAGGAGACGTGCAGGAACTACACGAGGGGCAAGATCAGCAGAACAGCCCTTAGAATACTCAGCGGGGTAACCTCAGCCGAGGAGAAACCCAGGCATAACCTAATCTGGATCCCGGGCCACGCGGGCATAGGGGGGTCGAAAGGGCAGACAGCCTAGCTCGAGGTAACGCATTCCGAGCAGGGCAGTCAAATGCTTCGGAGCTCCGCGTACAGGCTTGCGAGGGGGGATACGCAGAGACCTTGAACTTGCATAGGGGAGCTAGAATTAGATATCCACCACCACACAAAGCCCTAACAACGGAGGAAGCGACCGGCTGACGCAGATTGCAGACCAACTCCTTTTCTAACCTACACATAGTTAATAAGATGTTCCCGACACAATACAAAGCCACCTGCCCTTGATGCGATGCCACACCTACACTTTACCATATCACGTGAGAGTGAGGACGCAACAAAGCATTCCACCAACACGAACACCCGAGTGCGGAGCAATGGGAGAGTCGCTCACCAGTGGCGAGCTCACGACCCAAAGGGCCTTAGTGCAGCACGCGAATGATGCAGCACGACTCAGTGGAGCCTTGGAATAGGGGCCCACCCTTTCTGACGAGAAGCTTCAAGTCGCCAACGCCAGAGAAGACGACGGAGACTTCAGAACCGCGAAACCCTTGAAAGATCCAATAAAGTTTTCACTCACTCACTCACTCGGAGACCTCAACTGCGGCCCCTCTTTCTTTCTTTTTTCACGACTACTTTCCTGCCATCTCTTACGGCGCGCTTCCCGTGTCCTCTGACATATATGAGAAAGTTACTGCTCTATTTCATCTCCTCAAAAACCAATTTAACGCGCACTGATATTTCACAGCACACGAGTGCCATTCGCATTTCGCCCCCATCGCAACGCGGTCGAAAATTTAAGGAGAGGAAAGGTTCGTTGTCCCTCCCATAACAAAAATAATCACCATCATCCCTCTGACTACGCTCAATGCAGCGCAAAATCCTCTCGTATGTCTCTGCATGTCCTTTGCTAGCTGCGGCCATCATAACCCCACAAACTTCTTAATCTCATCCACCCACCTATCTGCAGCTGTCTGCAACGCTCGCCTTCTCTTGCAATTCACTCCCTTACCCTTAAGGACCAGTGGTTACCTTGACTTCGCATTAAATGTCTAGCCCAAGCCCATTTCTTCCTCTTGATTTTGACTGGGATGTCATTAACACGCGATTGCTCCCTCACCCAATCTGCCCGCCCCACGTCTGTTAACTTTACAAATATTGTTTTTCTTTCCATAGCTCGCTGCCTTGTCGTTGACTTATGCTGGACCCTTCTCGTTAGCCTCTGCGTTTTTTCTCCGTTGTGAATTATTGGAAAACTGCCATTGATAATCTGAGAGAACCTGTCATATGATCTCCACCCCATTCTTCTTCTTACTTCCCTGCCATGATTTGGATCAGCGCCCACTACCTGTCCTAAGTTGACGTATTCCTTTACCACTTCCATCACCTCGTTAGTATTTGTCAACTGCTCTTTTCCAGACTTTTGAAGATTACTTTCGTTTTCTGCATGCTAATTTTAATAGCTACCGTTCTGCTATGCCTGTCCAGCTCATGTATTATGCTTTGCAGCTGATCTGAGTGACTTAGCAAGTCAGTGTCATCAGCGAATCGAAAGTTACATAGGCATGCTTCATTAACTCTTATCCCAAACTGTTAATAATCCAGGCCTCGGAACACTTCCTATAAAGAGGCAGTGTGAATAGCACTCGGCGGATCGTGCCTTTCTGCCTGACGCCCTTCCTTACTAGAATTTATTGCTGTCTTTATAAAGGTAGGGGAGCTGTTGAGTCATTATAGATATTGTAACGTGAAGATGTGCACACCAAAAGGGAAAAATATATTTACAGGGAAACAGCTTACAGCCACGCAGCCGAACAACCGGGCACGCGAAGCCCAGCCGCAGAAACGCACTTCGTCCTCTTCGCGTTCCAAGCGCGAGCGCACCAAGCACGAGCGTTCCAAGCACAAGCACAACCGTAGCATAACTCCCGGCGGCAAAAGCACCGTCCCGGTGCTAAGCGGATGATGTAGCAGGCGTGTGGTACGGTTTGAGACGGACTACATGAACGACGTCAGTCAAAGGGCTAGTGGGCGACGTCGGAGCATGAAGAGGTGTAATCTCGTAGGTCACGTCGGTCACCTGACGGAGAACTCGATAAGGGCCACTGTACTGACGTAGAAGTTTCTCAGAGAGACCTACACGGCGAGAAGGAGACCAAAGGAGGACGAGTGAGCCCGGCGGATAGTGTACTGGGCGATGCCGGCGGTCGTAAACTGACTTCTGGTAGGTCTGAGATGCGGTGAGCCGGTCTCGGGCGATTTCACGGGCCATAGTTGCTCGGGAGATGGCGTCACGTGCATACTCTGAGGTCGAGGCAGTAGAACTCGGTAGTAATGTATCCAATGGCAGCGCAGGATGCCGACCAAACAGAAGGTAGAAAGGAGAATAGCCGGTGGTATCATGCCGCGACAAATTATAAGCAAATGTGACATAAGGCAAGGCAACGTCCCAATCGCGGTGGTCGGGCGAGACATACATAGATAGCATATCGGTCAGAGTCCTGTTGAGGCGCTCGGTAAGCCCGTTCGTCTGGGGATGGTAAGCTGTAGTGAGCTTATGCTGCGTGCCACAGGACCGGAGGATATCGTCAACTACTCGGGACAAAAAGTAGCGGCCGCGGTCCGTCAGCAATTGGTGTGGAGCGCCGTGGTGAAGGATTACGTTCTGCAATAGGAAGTCGGCAACATCGGTTGCGCAACTTGTTGGTAACGCACGCGTGATAGCGTGCCGGGTCGCATAGTCGGTCGCGACAGCAATCCAACGGTTGCCGGAGCAGGACGTCGGAAAAGGTCCGAGAAGGTCGAGTCCAACACGGTAGAATGGTTCGAGAGGTACGTCAATAGGCTGTAGAAGGCCAGCAGGCAACGTTGATGGTCTCTTCCTGCGTTGACAGAGGTCGCAGGAGGCAACGTAACGCCGAACAGAGCGGTACAGACCAGGCCAAAAGAAGCGGCGTCGGACCCGATCGTATGTGCGGGAGACGCCGAGGTGGCCTGCGGTCGGTAGGTCGTGTAGTTCCGCTAGGACAGATGAACGGAGACGGTGGGGAACGACTAGCAGGAGCGGAGGTCCGTCAGGACAAAGGTTGCGGCGGTATAGGACGCCATCCTGAATGACGAACAGTTGCAATGAAGGATCTCGGCTGGCACAGTTGAGGCGATCAATGAGAATACGCAAGGAAGAGTCTTGTCGCTGCTCGTCCGCGATGTTAACCAGATCGGAGATAGCGAAGAGGCACGGGCCGAGGTCGTTGTCTCCAGGATCAGGCGGCTCTACAGGGTGCCGAGACAGGCAGTCGGCGTCTTGATGGAGACGCCCTGACTTGTAATGAACATTGTAAGAATACTCTTGGAGGCGCAACGTCCAACGTCCGAGCCGGCCTGTGGGGTCTTTCAGTGAAGACAGCCAACAAAGGGCGTGGTGATCGGTCACTACGGAGAATGGACGGCCAAACAGGTACGGTCGGAACTTAGCTACAGCCCAAACAAGAGCTAGACACTCGCGCTCTGTAATTGAGTAATTTCGCTCAGCTGTAGAAAGGAGGCGGCTGGCATATGCAATAACGCGTTCTTGCCCTTGGTGACGTTGGGCTAGCACGGCGCCAGTCCCATAACCGCAGGCGCCTGTGCGAACTTCAGTCGGAGCCGACGGATCAAAATGGGCCAGAATAGGTGGGGAGGTGAGTAAGTCGACTAGCGAAGAAAAGGCCTCCTCTTGGGCAGGGCCCCAGGTAAAAGGGGTGTCTTTCTTTAGAAGGTCGGTCAGGGGGCGAGCGGTGCCGGCAAAATTTGTGATGAAACGGCGGTAGTACGAGCAGAGGCCGACGAAGCTGCGCACATCCGTAGACGACTGGGGAATAGGGAAGTCCTTGACGGCTTTAACTTTAACAGGATCCGGGCGGACACCAGAAGCGTCGACTAGATGTCCGAGAATGGTGAGTTGGCGGCGACCGAATTGACATTTCGACGAATTGAGCTGTAGCCCGGCTCTACGGAAGACAGAAAGAATGCTCGCCAGTCTTTCGAGGTGCGTGGTAAACGTGGGCGAAAAAACCACAACATCGTCGAGGTAACATAGACATGTGGACCATTTAAAGCCGCGAAGCAAGGAGTCCATCATTCTTTCGAAGGTAGCTGGCGCATTACAGAGACCGAATGGCATAACTTTAAACTGATATAAGCCGTCCGGTGTGACGAATGCCGTCTTTTCGCGGTCATTGTCATCAACAGAGATTTGCCAATACCCGGACCGAAGGTCAATTGAAGAGAAAAATTTGGCTCCGTGAAGGCAGTCCAAAGCATCGTCTATTCTTGGGAGTGGATAGACGTCTTTTTTGTTATGTTGTTTAGGTGCCGGTAATCAACACAAAAGCGCCAGCTGCCGTCCTTCTTTTTAACCAGCACAACTGGTGAGGCCCAAGGGCTCGACGAGGGTTCTATGATGTCTTTACTGAGCATCTTGTCCACCTCTTGCTGTATGATGGTGCGTTCTGTACTGGACACTCTGTAGGGTCGTCTGTGAATAGGAGCTGCGTCACCGGTGTTGATGCGATGCGTGACCACAGATGTTCGAGCCAAAGGGCGGTCATCGAAGTCAAAGATGTCGCGAAAAGACGACAGAAGATACCGAAGGTCGTGAGCTTGCCCTGGTAAGAGGTCAGCAGCAATCATTTTTGCGTATTCATCAGGTGGTGGGACGTCAGAGTCGCGGCAGTTCGACGAGGGTGGGACGCTTCTCACCGCCGATACGACGCATTCGGCAGCAGGGCACAGCGTGGCGAGCGACATACCTTGTGGGAGCGGCTGAACGTAAGAGGCAAAGTTGAGAACCGGAAGGGACGCTTGATTTGCCGACATGGTGACAACTGTATGCGCAAGGGCAACACTGCGTGTAAAGGGCACATCAGGAACCGGAGTAATGATGTAGTCACCATCGGGAACTGGCGGGACAGAGGAGAAACGGACATAAGTGGCGGCATCGGGGTCCAGGCGGACAAAGTCGGCGGTGCACAGTCGGTGAACAATTGGATCCGGTGGCTCTGAAGGAACAGGTAGAGCGAGTTGAACGATGCTTGTGGCGCAATCTATAAGGGCGGAATGGTCGGTGAGAAAGTCAAGGCCGAGAATGATGTCATGAGGGCAGTGTTCGAGGACAGTGAAGAGCACAGAAGTATGGAGGCCGGCTATTGAAACACGAGCAGTACACATTCCGAAGACAATAGACATACCGCCATCTGCAACACGGACCACAGTTGAGGGGGCAGGAGTGAGCACTTTCCTTAGGCGACGGCGAAGACGAGCATTCATGACTGAGACGTGCGCTCCAGTGTCGATCAGAGCGGTAACAGGGACCCCGTCCATGTCGACGTTAAGGATGTTTCGATGAGCATGAAGAGTTAAAGGAGGGTTTTCTGGTCGGGTCGTCAGAGCAGCATCACCCCCAGACGCTGCAGCCATCAGTTTTCCGACCGGGAGCGGGCATATGGGGCCGGCGACGAAGGGCGGCGAGGTCGGGGCGATGGAGATCGACGGCGCTGAGGTGACGACGAACGGTTGGTAAGCGGGGGTCTGAGCGTGGTGGCCAGAAGAGGTCGTTTCCGAGGGCGAGGGAGAGCGGCGGGAATATGCAGAACCCGGCGGGTAGCGGCTGTAGGTGGAGGACGGACGGCTTCGGCAGTGTCGAGATATGTGGCCAACTCGGGAGCAGTTAAAGCAGATGGGCCTGTCATCAGGTGTTCTCCATTCATCTGGATTGCGGCTGCGTCGAGGGTAGTATGCACGTTCAGAACCGAGCTCCGGGGACATGCGGCGAGCATATGGGGCGCTAACTGAGCAAACAGGTTGAATCCCAAGATTGGCAAATTCTTTGCGAACGACAGCCTGTATAAGGGATACTGCTGGAGTACTGTCTGTTGCGGGTGGATGAAACGCAACGGGGGACATTGCCTCTACTTCTTGGCGCACAAGTCGTGTCAGGCTCTCAGATGTCGGCAGACGGCTCGGTGGAGTCGAGTCTACACAGGACGACGTCGCAGTCGTATTCGGCAACCGCGTGAACTGCGGAGAAATTCGGCGGCTCTTCGCTTGTTCGAACCGGCGGCATTCCTTGATGATTGCGTCAACCGTTCCGCAGTCCTTGTATACAAGAAGGTTAAAGGCGTCATCTGCGATGCCTTTGAGCACGTGACCTACTTTGTCGCACTCTGACATAGTGGCGTCGACTTTCATGCAGAGAGCTAATATGTCCTGAATGTATGATACATAGGACTCTGTGGACGTTTGTGCACGGCATGCGAGCTCCTTCTTCGCAGCGAGCTGACGCCCGAATGGCTTACCAAACAGGTCACAAAGCTTGCGCTTGCAGAGATCCCAGCTGGTGAGTTCATCCTCGTGGGTCTCGAACCATACCCTGGCAGTGCCCGTCTGGTAGAAGATGACGTTGGCCAACTTTAGGGTCGGGTCCCACCTGTTGTGTGTGCTCACGCGCTCGTACATTGCGAGCCAGTCCTCCACGTCGACGCCGTTCGTTCCGTTGAAGGTCCCAGGATCTCTCGGATGGGCAATGATGAACGCCGGGTTGGCGGACGCCGACGGAGCGGCCCCTTCGCTGGTCATGGTTGAAGAGCCGGCGAGCTGACGACCGCTGCGGAGTTCCGTGCTTGCTGTGGCTGTACCCCGCACCTCCACCAATAATGTAACGTGAAGATGTGCACACCAAAAGGGAAAAATATATTTACAGGGAAACAGCTTACAGCCACGCAGCCGAACAACCGGGCACGCGAAGCCCAGCCGCAGAAACGCACTTCGTCCTCTTCGCGTTCCAAGCGCGAGCGCACCAAGCACGAGCGTTCCAAGCACAAGCACAACCGTAGCAATATCTTCAAGTATTTTCAAATCACGTTCGTCTACACCCTTATTCTGCAGAGCCTGCATAACTTCTGAGGTTTCTAGAGATCCAAATGCTTTCTCGTAATCCAGGAACGCTGTATTCAGGGGTTGGTTATATTCTGTGCAATTTTCTATCATCAGATTGATGATGTGAATATGGTCAGTTGTCGAGTATTCATTACGAAAGCCTGCCTTATCATTTAGTAGACTGAAGTCTAAGGGTGCCGTGACTCAATTTGCAATTACCTGTAAATACCTTGAAGGCAAACGACACAAGCTGATCGGTCTGTAAATTTTTCAAGTCGTTGGTGTCTCCTTTCTTTAGAATTAAGATAATGTTTGCGTTCTTCCTATGGTACGGTCGAGGTCATAAGGCACAGCGCATACAGGGTGGCTAGTTTTTCTAGCACAATCTCCCCTGCTTCATTCGACAGATCTACGACCTCGCGACCGCTGCACACCAACTACCTGCCAGTGATCTGCCCCTTGCGCTGGAGGACGTGCGTGCGGCCATCCACGACCATCTCGGAAAGCAGCATCCCGACCCACGCATAGCAGGAGGTGATTGCATCGACATTATCACCGGCTGTCGCGCACTTACACGGTCACAATTGCAATGATCCTCCGCGCGCGCATTGTCTGCGTGTGGCCCGGGGAACGACGGGTGCGTCACGGAATCGCGACGAGTGAAGTGTGTGAGAGATGCGGTGCAGGGGAAAAACTAGAACACCTGCTCCTTCACTGTGCCGCGTTCGCCGATGCTCATCGCGATATGCTCGCGGCCTATAGGGCGCAGGGCATACTACCAGACTCCATCAAGACGCTATTGCTGCTGCAGTGCAGTGCGAGCACTCGTGAGCGAACATTGGTGAGCCTCTGTGCATTCCTCGAACACACGGGCTTGATGTCCCGTCTGTTCTCCGTGAGGTAGTTACACGCAGTGACCGAACGCTCCGCGAGTTCTACCTTGAACGATTAATAACTGGACGCCCCACTCCAGTTGTAGCCAACACAGTGCTGTGCGCGTGTGTGATTTAATTACCCTAAAATGAACTAATCATGCGCACAACCTGAACACATTTCTTGGTGTGTAAATAGTTTGTACATATTACTTCTCCCCCTATCCTCTCTTCCTGTCCCCTCACCTTTTTCATTTCATTTCTCCATTCTGCCTGCTATCCTTTATTTTCGCTGCCCCAGCTCAAGTGCTTCAGTATCGATGGCAGGTGCCGGGGCTAGCAAAAATATTTCCTTCCTTTTACTATTGTTTTCATAAAATAAACCACTACCATCACCATCTGCTCTTACCTGATCCACAGCAGCTGTTTTTCCTCTTTGCATTGCTCATAAGGCTTTCATTACTTTCTCTGTATATCTGCGAAATGGTGAGATAAATTGCTCAAAGTTTTGATAAGGGGTCTAGGTAATTTCGCGAATTTCTCTTTGTGCTTAGAGGGAAAGCTCCGGTCAGTGACCGAGGTACAAACACTTTCTGTTCGAAGAAATTTATGCTTCCAAAACTTTTTTAATATGACAGCTCACATACACAAATGCCAGCAATGGAGCGCGAAGCTGTGCCAGATTTCTCACAGAGGTGTATTCTTACCCATTGCATTTACACCAGTCAGTTAAAAAAAATTTTTGTTGGCATCCCATCTTTATTTTCTTCAGGCAGTATATATGGGCTTTTCGTTGTTACTGAATCATTGCGTTTGCGAAGCTTGAAACGCACTGAAGTACATTCCGGGGTGCTCCAGGTCTTGGGGGAGTGCCAGGTGGGCGGCACACACAGTTTGGACCGCAGGGGGCTCCTGGCTTGCTTCCAGCACGGCACTAAGTGGAGGAAAAAGCATGAGCTACTCAACAGCCGTGAAATCAATATAAATATAGTCTTCCTTCCACTCCTATACCTCAGTGAGAGATCAACGTTCAAGACATGAATTTCACGTGCGTCTAATCACCACAATGCGAGTGCCAGCCATTGTGTGTGTGTGGACATCACCCCATGAAACTCAGTGTGTCATTCTATCAACCTTCATCCGCTCTTTCCCTTTCCCCCCTCTTTCTCCTTTTCCTAGTGTGGAGTTGTAGGCGAGGGTCATGTTACCACCGGCCGACCTCTCCTCGTTTTCTCTCGTTAATATTATTCTCTCTCTCTCGCTCAAAATAGCAATGCGTCCACTATGTTTTCTTATCAGGGCGCAATGTATGAGCACCGCGAACGTTGCTCTCAGGGAACGGAGACACCTAGTGAGAAAGCAGGAATAAAGATACGCTTATGTTCTCCCAAAAAAATTGCCGAAGCTCAACTATATGTGCATTATTCCACTGGGGTGTATTCTTAATCATCCACCTCCTCGGGCGCTCCTCGCGCTAGTATCTTGTCACATCCATCCAACGGTTTGTGCGCGCGCGCGTGCGTGCGTGTGTGTGTGTGTGTGTGTGTGTGTGTGTGTGTGTGTGTGTGTGTGTGTGTGTGTGTGTGTGTGTGTGTGTGGTGTGTGTGTGCGTGTGCGTGTGTGTGTGTGTTACACAGCCGTATTCCTACCATCGTTTCTTGTAATGGAAAGGAGGTAAATTTACCTGAAACTTCTGGATCACATTGAGAATATGCTTGTTGTTACACAAAATACGCACAACATGGACAAGACTATAGAGCAGGAGTTCCCGTAGTCAGAGACTCAATGTTCAATTACAGACACCAAAAGCGGGCAATTTCCCCAACGGTTGGAGCCAAATTTAGGGCAGCCCTAGAAATTATTGCGTTTTTTTTTTGTGGCACCAACGGCGTACTGTATTCTCGATCTCTTCGACTGACCTCAGACGCGTAGCGACAGCTTGTCCGTGTTTGTTTAGGAAAGGTCATAAATACGATGGCGCCGTGTATAGGCTGTTGAGAAAGTTACGGGAAGCATGTTTCTTAGTTATACAATGATATTTTGGGGTAATGCAACTGCTTTTGAAATGCACTGCGGTTTTGGAGACCACATAAAAAATTTACGCTCCAAACTAGAATACTTTGAACTTGATCTTGGCAGTATCTTTGATTTTAAGAACGGCTAAAAACGACGCGTCTCAAGAGGACAAAACCATATTACAAACCTCCTGTGGTGATACGAACTAAAGGCATCTATTTTTTTTCCTGACGCGACGTTTGCTATATGCTGTATCTACCTTTTCACTTGTGATCTCTACATAGGGGCGGTAACTTGAAAAACCAACATTCTGCAATCGTTAAAGTTCGCCTGTATGACGAAACGACTGCATGTTTGAACTTTTAATCGCTCCTATGACAGGCTCCGACCAGATAGCTATCTGTACTTACTGAACCTTTACATTGGTTATTTGGTCCAGCAACAGAAGGTCTTCCAACTGGACCAGGACGCCTTCCACCTGGACCAGGTCTTGTCGGTTGGCACCTAAATATACAAGAGAGTATATGCATTAGAGAGCTCAGGAGATTTAAATTAGGGCGTATGCCGTCTAAAGTTCTTTCTTCTCTAACAACAGTATTTATCGAATTACATTATTCTGTCTCAATATGTAGAGGCCTAGTGATGAACATTTTGTATTGCAATAGTCTGAAGGCACATTCATATTTGATACGTGTCACTTGTTCTCTAAATTCCAGCAATAAAGAGCTCTAATAATACACGGATAGCCTAAGAACTAGTGTGCAACATTAGTGTTTTGTGCAAAAAGAGCAAAGAACGAAGAGAGAGGCCAATAGAGAGAGAACTAGAATAAAAGACCTGAAATGCTCATACATACTATCAGGCGAGGCACAATTTTCAGCCGTTCATGTCGAAAGTTTTCTTAATTTGTGCTGATGCCGTCTCTCGTGATTACGTTTCTTTTCTCGCTATCTATTCAGATAACTGGCCCAAGCGTCATTCTTACCCAAGCGTCACTAACAAAGGTTCAAAAAGCGTCAGGATACTTATCCTCTTTGTGCTGCTGGCCCGACAAACAACCACTGACAACGTAGAAGTTTGTTAAGATAATGACCAAAAGACGCATCAAAGGGGCGAAAGATGAAATGGTTCCACTTCATTATATCCACTGAAAGCAACACAATAAAATGCCTGGAGGCATGGTAGACAGGCTTACTGCATCTGGTGTTGTGGGTTTTTGGCTGATATTTGCTTCGCGTCTTACTATTGGGCCCCAAAAGCCCAATGAGACTATACGAGGCGTTAAGTTCTGAACATTAGCTACATCCGTAATATTGCGCTTTATTGCTAGGTGGTATCAATTCGACGTCTTTAAAGTACAAAATATTTCCTAACATTGCGCGGCACAATGCCCAGCCTTGAGGCCCTCAGTAATGGCTCTTGATTACTGTATGTAGAAAATGGTACAGTTCATGCTTACTGCGTGGCTACAATGAGAGCCAGAACCAGAAGCACGCAGAGAAGTGCCGACTTCATTTCAGCAGCCTGAAAATCGTTTATCTCTGAACGGGTCGGTAGATGCGCCAGAACGCCTGATATCTCTGGGTGAGGCCTTCGATTTTATACCCGAGGAGTGTGCCTTTCGGATAAGGCTGTCTCGCTTCGTTGATATTTTTTTCTTTTTGCGACTTTGATTAAATGCTGTCTTTCTTCCGTTCTTGCTTGAACATGAAAAAAAAAATAAATAAGAAAAGATATTTTTGAACGCATGTATGTTATCTCGATTATCAACTACAAAGACCGCCCAAAGAATGCTAAAATATGCTAGCCAAACAAGGCTTTCCGCTGTAAAAACATCCTCAATGAATCATCAAAAACAAATTGCAGAGGGTGTGCAAATTAGACATTTACATCTGGCGGGTGTAAGCGAGCTAAAGTTTAGCAAGTATTGTGCGCTGCTTGCTATGTTAATGAGGGCCGATCTTGTGACTTTCGATGATATTATGATTTTTCATGCATTGACAAGGCTCTGCTGCAATGTCCTTATTTTGACGAAGGCGCCCTTGGCGCCATCACCAAAATTACTGCCAATACTTAGGCGTCACCATTCTGAATTATTCATGGCGTAGCCATTTCAGATGGGTCCAGGACAGCGTTTATGATATATTAATATTACTGGTTTCTGTTTTATTTAGCAATATTTCATATAGCTTCTGTTTCGCGGAAAGTCTGCTTATGCCACAAAAAAGTCCAACCTCAATTATCTCACTGCTGCAGTCTTCGCTTCTCAAAATATTTTTTATTGCAAATTTTACATTATACTCTCCACAGATTTGTATTATAGGCTGTTTTGAAGCGCATCGCAATCCTCGGTGAAGCAACTTTGTTTAGTGTACTCGTTTTTTATTCTCGTTATTTTGAGCTGTGAGTCTGAGGTTGTTTTTAATTCGCTGGCAGTAATTTCTTGGACAGAATATGTTTGGTCAGTGCTACAGAGATGCGTTAGAATGGTTCGGTCCTCCGCGTTAAATAAATTGCTTTTCCCAGCGGAATTTTATTTCGACCGAACTCTCTGGAAATGGTCACACATTGGGGACAGAAAAAGAATGGAGAGAAAAGAATGGGCAAAGCGGCGAATCAGTGCTAGCTGGCATGCGATAAGAGAGAGAAATCAAAACATTGCCAGAACTTTCGGGTTGTCGGGTCCTACTCAATGTCTCCGGTGGCCTTTACTGCAGGCCTTCTGCGGCCAGTCAGCTGCAACTTGTCTCCAGCTTGCTAGCTGGACAGCATAGCCTCCGACTGCTACCGAGTGGTGTTCGAAATTACTACGACCGCCGTGGAACACTGGCAGCCCTGTGTAATCTGATAGAGTATTTGGCCTATCGCCGCATCGGAACAGGGACCTGCGTACTCAGTGAAGTGCATACTGCTTAAAATAAATAATTATGAGTGCGAATGTGTCGCCAACTTCCGCCCCCGAATTCCCTGTCTAGTTCTTTAGGTGGTTGAAGCTGCTTTCGCTTTCCCTCTCTAAAATTTTAAAATACGAAGTGCTACCCAAACTGCATGGAATGTGATTAGTGCGCGCGAAATGTTTATACTACGCATTTTAACAGTAAAGTGGCCTGCAGTCTGTATGAGTACATCGACTACCGTGCCACAAAGATGAAGCACTGTTTTGTTTTGTTCGATTTTGAAATGGTATCTTTCAGTGAATTGGCGCATTTCTTTTCATCCGACAATCACGGACTTTAAGGAGCGAATAGTGCTGAGGTTCTATTTCAGATTTAACTCAACCGTGGACAAGCCATTAAATGCTATAGGAAGCTGTCCGATCTTATTCTTTCGTCTAGAGCAAGACATTTTTCGGTTAGAAACGCTTCAAGGGCAAGCGAGTGCCTGTCGACGACGATATATGTTCCGAACCACCGACAAGCATAACAACAAAAAGAAGAGAAGTTTGCGAAGCCATTCTTGTCGATTGGAGGCAAACTATCGACAATGTAGCGACGAAAAGCAGTGATGGCGTAGAAGTACAATGTTCGCCTCGCGTGCAAGAGGACCGGGGTTCGAATCCCGGTGCCGCGCAATTTTTCACCGAGTTAAAAAAAAACACCGCGTGTCGATGGAATTGCATAAGCAGGCCTGTGATGGGGCCTGATATCGGTGACCAGAACGAACAACGCACTTCCTCACCAAAGCAGGATTTGGCCACCCTAGTGTAGTACTTGGCTGCAACCTTCAATGAAAAAACCACCTAACACTCGGCCATCAGTCTCCAGCGGCTGCGGAGCAAATGACCAAGGCTGTTAGACCTGTGACGCTGCGGATGGGGATAAAAATCTCTGGCTCCATGCAGGCTCAATTGGAAACCGAACCTGGCAACGTTTAACGCTATAACCACATCCAATGAGGCTAGCCGTTCGAGGAACTACATTGAATTCAATCGGATATCATAGTGCATAGTGAAGTTAGGAGGACAGGTGAGGCGTATATATTGCCGAAAGACGGGCACATATTCTGCTATCGCAGATTAGCGGATAGACGAGAACTGTGTGTGGGATTCTTCATTAATCAGGATAGAGCTGGCAACGTAGAAGAGTTATATGGTGATAACGACTGAGTGGCAGCTATCGCAATTAGGCTCAATAGAAGGTACAAGCTGAAGGTGGTGCAGACCTACGCGCCTACATCCAGCCATGATTAGCAGATCGTTGAAAGCTTCTATGAAGACGTGGAATCGGCAAACAACAAGGCAACATCACAATACACTGTACTGATGGGCGACTTCAATGCCAAGGTGGGCAAGAAGCAGGCTGGTGACCAGACGGCAGGTGACTATGGGACAGGTTCTAGGAATAGCAGGGGAGAGTTATGAACTAAAGCGGCTGTTTGGGCTTGTTGGTCAGTGAACATGGTAAAAGAATGCAGCGCGAAAGAAAACAAGGACGAACAGAAGAGGACAGGACAGGGCGCTGACTACCAACACATTTATTCAGAAAGATGAGCAGCTTATATAACGCAGTCCAACACCCACGTGACCAAAAAAATAGCAAACGCGTTCAACTATCTAATACAAAAAAACAAAACGAAGTACACAATATCAAAGTGATACATATCTGGGTAACGCAAAGTCAGCCAAGAACCGATAAAACCGAGAAGACCACGACGAACCATAAGGTGCACGCATGGAAAAAGAACAGTCAGCGACCTTTGCCGCCAATGCAGCACGAGGCAAAACGAAGACGACAATAACAAAATAGTCACCGAACAATAAGTAAAAGTCGAAGCTAAAAGCAGGGTCGGGGCCAAACGCATAACAAAACAATACAAAACGCAACGCAAAAGCTGAGTCAACCGTTCACAGCCAAACTGAGTCAAAAAAGTTGAAAGTTCTCTAGAACAAGAAATAAAAGCAGACGTGAATAAAAAAGACGTGTTTATAGTGGGCCTAGAAAACTGGACTCCTTGTCTGTAAGTAAAATTGAAGGCATGCTGACGCACTTGTCTCCAGCTTTGGCTATCATCCTTGCCTCAATGATGACCCTTTCATTTTCTGTCCGCGCCCGTGCTCTGACAACCGTGCGCGAGTAACATCGTTCGCAGCCTTTGCAAGACTTGCAATGGTCGTCCAGGTGCCCGCCGCTTTTGTTACGGACCCTACGGCGGTGTTCAAACAATCTCTCGTTGAGACACCTGCCGGTTTGCCCAATATACACGCGTCCACACTTCAAGGGAATCTCGTAAATGACACAAGTAGCACAATGTGTGAGTGGATCTACATGTCTAATAGGGCAAACCTTTTTCTTTTGCTTTGTCAGCAGTGTACACACTCGTGACAATTTGCACGGGGCTGAGAAGACAAGGTTTACGTTGTTTCTTTTTGCAACCTTCTTTAAATTGTGAGACAACTTGTGAAGATACGGGATGACGGCCAAAGGAACAGGCCAAACGACCTCCTTTGGCCGTCATCCCCGTATCTTCACAAGTTGTCTCACAATTTAAAGAAGGTTGCAAAAAGAAACAACGTAAACCTTGTCTTCTCAGCCCCGTGCAAATTGTCACGAGTGTGTACACTGCTGACAAAGCAAAAGAAAAAGGTTTGCCCTATTAGACATGTAGATCCACTCACACATTGTGCTACTTGTGTCATTTACGAGATCCCCTTGAAGTGTGGACGCGTGTATATTGGGCAAACCGGCAGGTGTCTCAACGAGAGATTGTTTGAACACCGCCGTAGGGTCCGTAACAAAAGCGGCGGGAACCTGGACGACCATTGCAAGTCTTGCAAAGGCTGCGAACCATGTTACTCGCGCACGGTTGTCAGAGCACGGGCGCGGACAGAAAATGAAAGGGTCATCATTGAGGCAAGGATGATAGCCAAAGCTGGAGACAAGTGCGTCAGCATGCCTTCAATTTTACTTACAGACAAGGAGTCCAGTTTTCTAGGCCCACTATAAACACGTCTTTTTTATTGACGTCTGCTTTTAATTCTTGTTCTAGAGAACTTTCAACTTTTTTGACTCAGTTTGACTGTGAACGGTTGACTCAGCTTTTGCGTTGCGTTTTGTATTGTTTTGTTATGCGTTTGGCCTCGACCCTGCTTTTAGCTTCGACTTTTACTTATTGTTCGGTGACTATTTTGTTTTTGTCGTCTTCGTTTTGCCTCGTGCTGCATTGGCGGCAAAGGTCGCTGACTGTTCATTTTCCATGCGTGCACCTTATGGTTCGTCGTGGTCTTCTCGGTTTTATCGGTTCTTGGCTGACTTTGCGTTACCCAGATATGTATCACTTTGATATTGTGTACTTCGTTTTGTTTTTTTTTGTATTAGATAGTTGAACGAGTTTGCTATTTTCTTGGTCACGTGGGTGTTGGACTGCGTTATATAAGCTGCTCATCTTTCTGAATAAATGTGTTGGTAGTCAGCGCCCTGTCCTGTCCTCTTCTGTTCGTCCTTGTTTTTTTCGCGCTGCATTCTTTTACCATGAGAGTTATGAGTAGAGTTCGCAGATAGAAAAAATTCACTGGTCATATACCATCCTCTGCAGACGAGAGAACAGGAAGTGGTCGTGAAAGAGCTGCAAATGTGATACTAAGAAGTGGATTTTATGCTATTCGCTCCCCTGGCATCGTAAATGATGTGGAGATACTCGGAAAGGTGCGTTATAGCGACGATAGAATGGTAAGGTCTAGAATTATCTTAAAGTTGATAAAGGAACGGAAGAAAGCAGTGAAGCGGGAGCCCATCAGCCAGTTAGCGGTAAGAAAAAAACTAGAATTCAGGATTTCGCTGCAGAACAGATATTCGGCTTCAACTGCGGAGAAATTATTCCGGAGCCCTCCACTACGGCACCTCTTCTTCCTTTCTTCTTTCACTCCCTCCTTTATCCCTTCCCTTACGGCGCGGTTCAGGTGTCCAACGATATTTGAGACAGATACTGCGCCATTTCCTTTCCCCCAAAAACCAATTATAATTATAATTATATAACTGCGGAAGAAGATCTCAATGTTCAAACAATGAACGGTGATCCCACAACTATCGTAAAGGAGTGCGCCGTAGAAGTAGTCGATAGGATGGTTCTACAGGGGACCGACAAATTATTTCAGGAGAAAAAAGATCTGATTAAGATGTCTAACTCTACCGACAGAATATAACTTGAACAGCTATCAAATGTGATGAATAAGGGCATGGTAGCCGACAGAAGGAGGTTTAATATGCACAGATTCGAGCATGTTCTAAATAACGGAGCTGGCCAAAGCGGTGAACAGCAAACAATCCAAAGGTAAAAACATGATCTGTGCATTGAGAGACCAAGGGGGCAATATCACTAGCAATATGGTAAAATAGTTAAAATAGCCTTAGGCAAAAACGAGATCTGTGCGTTAAGATGCAAACAAGGCAATATCATTAGAAATATGGATAAAATAGCTAAATAGCCGAAGCATATTAAACAAATCTATACATCAGCCAATGTAATCAGAACTTTAGTAAAAGAGACAGTAGCGCACAGAAATGGGACATTCCTCCAGCAAAGAAAAAGGAAGTAAAGAAAACCTTAGGAGGAATCCAAAGTGAGATTGTTTTTTTCTGTGCAAATATAAAAAAACATGTTATTTCAAACTTTAAAACCTAAAAAACATGTCCAAGGCAACGATGAACAAGTCAAATCTTATAACAGATTATAGAAATATAAGAAAAAGTTTAAAACCGAAAATGGGCTTCGTCAGTGTATGTAATGTGAACGCAAGATAACCGATGGTCATTAAGGGTAACTAGATTAAAAGAGAAGGAAGGGGACTCAAGGGGTGACAGAAAGCTGGCTGAGTGGGTTGTATTAAGAACTTTGCAGGGATGAGGTGGCCACAGCCGGCACAGAACAGGGTTAATTGGAGGGACATGTGAGAGGCTCTCGTCTTTCAGTGGGAGAAGTCAGAATGATGATAATGAAATAAAAGTGACCTGACGCTTTGCGATATATCTGTCAGGAAATATTAAGTCACCCTCGCAGAACTACCGATTAGCAAAGTTCCTTTATCAGGACACTAGGAACCAACCACTAATGCTTTGTATAATTGAGTTTTATGCCCTTGATCTCTGAAGTGAAGCCCCTCATTCTAAATAATGGGACGACAAAGACTAGTGGCATAGACTGGAGAGGTAAGACGGCAGCATTTGATTGCAGCCGCGTGGCATTCTATGCTGGGCACACAAATCTCATACAAACACTGCAGAAGTTTCTTTTTTTTTTGACGGAATACAGAAAGTTTTATTCTCTGCCAATTCATTTTCGCCAGCGTCGACCCTGGATATTAACTTCTAAGCGAAAACAGATATTCCAAATTTTTGCCTATATTTATCACACTGTCAGCATCAACATCATCATCATAAGCCTGACTACACCCACTGCCGGGCAAAGGCCTCTCCCATGTCTCTCCATTAACCCCGTCCTTTGCCAGCTGTGCCCACCCTATGCCTGCAAACTTCCTAATTTCATCCGCCCACCTAACCTTCTGCCGCCCCCTGCTACGCTTGCCTTCTCTAGGAATCCACTCCGCTACCATTAAGGACCAGCGGTTATCTTGCCTTCGCATTACATGCCCTGCCCAAACCTATTTCTTGCACTTGATTTTGACTAGGATGTCTTTAGCACCCGTTTGTTCCCTCACCTACTCTGCCGGCTTCCAGTCTTTTAACGTTACACCTATCATTTTCCTTTCCATGCCTCGCTGTGCTATCCTTAACATAAGCTGAACCCTTTTCGTTAGCCTCCACGTTTCTGCCCTGTAGGTGAGTACCGCTAAGATACAGCTGTTGAACACTTTTCACTAGAGGAATATTGGTAACCTACTATTCATGATCTGAGAGAACCTATACCATATGCGCTTCACCCCATTGTTATCCTTGTAGTTATTCGCCTCTCATGATCCGGATCAGCTTTCACTGCCTGCCCTGAGTAGACGCATTTCTATACAACTTCCAACACACCGTTGCCAATTATTAACTGCTGTTTCCTTGCTAGACTGCTGAACATTACTTTGGTTTTCTGCATGTTAATTTTAGACTCACCGTACTGCTCTGTCTATCCAACTCATTGATAATGATTTGCAGTTAATATCCTGAGTGACTCGGTAAGGGAATGTCATCAGCGAATCACAGATTATTTAGGTATTCTCCCTTAACTCTTATCCTGAACTGTTTCCAATTAGGCCTCGGAATACCTCCTGCAAACATGCGGCGAATAGCATAGGCGAGATCATGTCTCCTTGACTGACGCTCATCCTTATTGCAATTTTATTGCTGACTTTATGGGGGACTATGGTAGCTTTTATGTTGCTATATATATCTTCCAGGATTTTGACATACGGTTCATCTACCCCCGGACTCCAAAATGCCTGTATGACTGCTGAGGCTTCCACTGGGTCCAATGCTTTCCCATGATCATTGAAGGCTATATATAAGGGTTGGTAATACTCTACGCATTTCTCTATCGTCTGATTGATAGTGTGAATATGATCTATTGCGGAATATTCTTTACGAAAGCCTGCCGAACATTTGGTTGATTAAAGTCTAAGGATGCAAGGACTCTATTAGCGATTAGCTTAGTAAATGCCTTGTAGGCAACGAACAGTAAGCTGATCGGTCTGTAATTTTTCAACTCCTTTGCGTCTCCCTTCTTATGAATTAAGATTATATTTGCGTTCTTCTAAGCTTCTGGTACGGCGGATGTCATAAGGCACTGCGTTTACAGGGAGGCTAATTTTTTCTAGCAGAATCTCCCCTCCGTCTTTCAAGAGATCTGTTGTTACCTGACCCTCACCAGCTGTTTTCCCCCTTAGAATTGATCCTAAAACTTTCTTTGTTTACTCTTTCCTTACTGGCGGGATGACGCGTTGCTGTGCGCTACTGTCTCCATCATTAACGTTGTGATTACATTACCTACTGTATAAATTTGTGTAGAACGCTTCGGCTACTTTATCTTATCCATATTGCTAATGACATTGCCCTCCTTGTCTCTTAGCGCATACAACTTGTCTTTACCTATGCCTAGTTTCCTCTTCACCGCTTTTAGGCTACCTCCATTCTTTAAAACATGCTCGATTCTCTCCATAATAAACTTCCTTATCTCGGCTACCTTGCGCTTATTTATTTACTTCGACAACTCTGCTAGTTCTTTTTTGTCTATAGGGTTAGACGCCTTCATGCTCGGACGTTTCTTAATCACATCTTTCGTCTCCTGAGATAGCTTGCCGGTATCCTGTCGAACCGTCCCGCCGCCTACTTTTGCTACGCACTCCGTAATGATAGCTGTGAGATTGTCGTTTATTGTTCAAATATTTAAGATCATCTTCCTCAGTTAAAGTTGAATACCTGTTCTGCAGCGATATCTTGAATTCCTCTATTTTCCCTCTTACCGCTAGCTAATTAATGGGCTTCCTCTTCACTAGCTTCGCCCGTTTCCTATTCAAGCCTAAACTAATTCTAGACCTTATCATTCTGTTTTCGCTACAACGCACCTTTCCAAGAAACTGCACATCCTGCATGATACCAGGGTGGCGCATAGTATGAAGTCAATTTAATTTTAAGTCTCACCATTAGGGCTTTTCCAGGTCCACTTCCTGTTCTCTTGTTTGCGGAAGAAGGCATTCATGATGCGTAAATTATTTCGATCTGCAAACTCTACTAATAGCTCTCTACTGCTATTCCTAGATCTTATCCCATAGTCGCCTACCGCCTGGTCGTCAGCTGCTTCTTGCCCATTTTCGCATTGATGTCGCCCATCAGTGCAGTGTCGTGTGTTTTTACTTTGTTCATTGCCGATTCCACGTCTTGATAGAAGCTCTCAACAGTCTGATCATCATGACTAGATTTAGGCGCGTAGGCCTGCACCATCTTCAGCTGCTGTGCCTCTTATTAAGCATAATTACGACAGCTGCCACGCTTTCGTTAATACTATAAACTCCTCTACGTTGCCAGCCATATCCTCAAAGAGCTATACCCTCGGAATGTTCGGCTCCAAAGACTCAGACCATAGAATCAACTTCGAAGAAACCAGCATCCTCGGAACTTAGTTAGTTATATTGATTTTAATGGCGCAAAAGCAACTGAGGCTATGATGCGCCAAACACACGGTTAGAGCTTTTGTTAAAGGTTACGCTTTTTATATCTAAAGTTTGTATTAAACATTGGCTTCTCTGAGAAATTTAAAAATGCTTGAAAAATCAACCAGTGCTTGATCTCCTAAATGTAACATAGGGTGTAGTGGGATGTATTCATTGTACAATGTCGTGAAATATTTTTTCCTCAGTTATTCCAGTTTTTTGCATGCAATTAAAATGTAGTTTACTGTGAGTTCATCGCCACACATTTCGCAGAGAGGTTTGTCTTGTTTTGTCTGTAAGAAGTTGTGAGTAAGGTGTGTGTGTCCAATGCATAGTCGACACAAAATAACTTCTATGAAACGCCCCTGATGTGTACATGATCTCCATTCTCCCAAAACAGGTTTTATAGAATGTAGTTTGTTGTTTGTCTGTTCGTCCCATGCAATCTGCCACTTATTCTTGAGTTTACTGTGCAGTAATTTAGAAAAATCCCTCTGTGGTATGTTAACTTGTTTTATATGGGACCCAGCAGAATATAATGTTATGTTTTTGCTTTGTAATTTTAACTATGTTATGTATGATTTTTG
>JARKHS020007976.1:0-15132 GCA_030143305.2 Amblyomma americanum
GCCTGACCTTCGGGAATGCGGTCCTGTGTATGAGGCCAGATGTTCAAGCAAGGCTGGAAATTAGGCAACGGGGAGTAGGGAGGTTAGCTTTGGGAGCACATGGCAATACACCAAATCAGGGGGTACAGGGTGATATGGGATGGGCGTCTTTCGAGAGCAGAGAGGCTAGCAGTAAGATAGCATTTGAGGAACGATTGAGAAGGATGGAGGAAAAGCGGTGGGCTAGGAAAGTTTTCAGATACCTGTATATAAAGAATGTTGACACGAAATGGAGAAAGCGAACTAGAAAATTGACAAGCAAATATCTGGACAGCAGTAAGGGGGCAAATCAGCAATTATCGGTTAAGAAAAAGGTTAAAGGAACAGAGAGAGCTTTGTGGAAAACAGGGATGCTGACGAAATCGGCACTAGAAACATACCGGACCTTTAAACAGGAAATTGTCAAAGAAAATATCTATGATAATTGTAGGGGAAGTTCTTTGTTGTTTGAGGCCAGGACTGGAGTTTTGCGGACTAAGAAGTATAGAGTCAGGTACCAGGAGATAGACACTTTGTGCATTGCGTGCGGAGAGGAGGAGGAAACGGCTGAACACTTGATACTTTTCTGTAAAGGGCTTCACCCTACAGTGGAAGGCAGCGGGGCTGACTTACCCAAGGCATTGGGGTTTAGGGATAGTGAAGGGAAAGTGGATTTTAAGAGGTTAGAAGTAACCAAGCGAAGGTTATCTGATTGGTGGCTAAAAGCAAGACAGGAGTAAAATTTCACAAGACATGGCTAGGTGGCTTGAGCCACCGCCCGATGTAAAGGGTTCAGCCGTATCCATCCATCCATCCAGCACGACCCAAAACTGCTTGCTCTTCTCGCTAGGCAGTGTGTTATGGCGCTGCAATCGGCACTGCAAACTTCAGCGCAAGTTCCCCCTAACCGCTGGCGGGGTTGTGGTTGTGCAGTTTAGTAAAGTAGCCGTAACAGAGGTCAAACGCAGCCAGTCCCTTTATATCGGCTGGAGAGTTGTCACCATTATAAGAAAATACAACAAAAATCCTAATAAACGTAACTTGAGCTCGTCCGCAATTATCTACTATATACTCATGACCTCCAGGAACTTTTGTGCATGCAGCAAACAAAAATGCTAATCTTGCCTCAGGGTCAGCTCATAGTTTGCCTTGATATCGGTAGTAACGGCAACGAGCTGTCACCATCCCTTTTATAAGCAAGGAATGATGGTCGTATTCGTGGCGTTTCTTGCTGCATCTGTAAAGACAGCACATTTTTGTAGCAGTGTTCTTTTTCTTTCTTTGAAATGAACCCGTTATAATAGTACACATGACTTACGACGCCGAATTCGCCTACGCGAGCTGATTAATCCGCAGTTCCATTTTTAATTGAATGTTAGGGTTAGGTTTCAGTAGTCGAAGTAATGCTTTGACGTAGACGATGAATTCAAGTCACGCGATGCGTATAAAAACTGCAGTGTTTTTTTTTCTTTTATGCGAACTAGCGAATGCATCAAATAATATATCTCGAAAAAAATGAGCTGTGCGGGGCGTACTCTGCCATTTTGTTGCAGACAGATAGGGCCAACACCACTGCTACTGTTTTCTTTTTCTGAATTCCTAGCGTCATGGGTGTTTTCAAAAAATAACACTTCCGCAATGCCCGGAGCGTCATTTTCACAAGCGTCTTTTTTTTATTATATTCCAGTGCGCTCCTATAATCTGGCTGTATGTAATAAATTTTTTATATGTGCTGAAAAAAATTAACCATTGCCGTGTACCACTGAAAAAAAAAACTAATTGGTTTTCATTAGGCCGGGGTGTACTGTCAGCATAAAAAATCTTAGCTTTGAATGAAAAAGATTACTGAAGCCTGAAGGGGCTACAATGCAAGGAACCTTATCATGTGAAAGCGCTCCTCTGATCGTTCAAAATGTGGCACCCCGTCTGTCGCTGTTGACGGGCTGACGGTAGCAGTTTTCAGGCATGCATTGGAGCAATTGCGTCGCAGCCCGGGGACTGCAGGCTGCCGATAAGGTAGGCGTGACCTGAATCGGCTGCAGCTTGTCCCTCGCCAAAGAATGAAGATGCAGGGATCCCTCTCACCCCTCTCTCCTTCCCACCTAGATATATCTTCGGAGGCATCTTGTCTTACGCTGTTCAACTGCGCGCATTTGGTGGCCGTATCGTATAACTCGAAGACGTCCCGGTAGATGGCGACATGGCGAACACATCGGTGGCAGACAGCGACTGTAGCTCAGCCCGGTGCACTTCTTCCTGCCTTCTACACCTTGATGGTAAGCAGCAAGCAATTTGTCTACGGCAGTCTATGGTTTTATGGTCTGAGCGGATGACAATGTTTCTTGGGAGGCGTTGCAAGCGCGGCGTTTTTTTTCTTTGAGCGGTGAATTTGTAAGTGAGAATGAATATTTGTGAATGTGACAGACGATAAGTTGTCCGCTTTTGGCCCCGCTTTCCTGAATGCCAAACAGGTGCGGTGCGAGAACCTACTAATATTCTCCCTGAATGCAGTCGTGCATATGCTGTGCCTGTAATTCTTGGGTGCGCTCGAAACGCGTTAACCGTACGAGCTTATACGGTTGGTTGGCATCGTCCGGTTCAGGCCCGTATCGCATTCGTGCGATTTTCGCCTGCGATGCTGCAAATTCTGTCCGTCTGCGACTGGGGAGGCTGGCACGGGTTTCCGTCCGGTTGGAAATCAATCGCAGCGTTGGGGAGCGCCGAGACTGCGTGCCGGCGGCGTGCGATCACGCGGGAGACGTTGCCGAGGCGGAAGCAAAGAAGTTTATTCTAATCAACTCGTACGGAATATTGCCTTTCATATAAAAACACTCTGGCTATGACATTCCGTGTAACGTTTCTATCGCGTTTCTTAATGGGTTTCCTACGCAAACATCAACCAACCTTGCCCGTCCCTCCGACCGAATTCGCTGGGTACGCGTTGCATGTGAAAGCACTGACCGCAATTCTCACTATGGCGTCATTGACGGCGCCGAATATTTTGGTTCTGTGAAACAGGCTTCACTCGTCTCATAGCTTTTTTTTTTGTCCTCTACTTTTTTGCCATCTGAAATGGTGTGTTCGCAATCCGATTAATATATTCACTTATCAGGTAACAATGCGGTGTTCGGTGCTGCTGGTAGCTATGTCCTTCTTGCTTCTTTTTGTCCGTGAAAAGCAAGTCTCCTGCGCTCCTCATTACAAATAAAGCCCACTTTCCGACTAAACAGTGGCAGACAGTGGTCTTTTCTGAGCGCTATCTGAGGATAGGCGCTGCAGTGCCGAAGTATCTTGATACTTTTCTGTAAAGGGCTTCACCCTACAGTGGAAGGCAGCGGGGCTGACTTACCCAAGGCATTGGGGTTTAGGGATAGTGAGGGGAAAGTGGATTTTAAGAGGTTAGAAGTAACCAAGCGAAGGTTATCTGATTGGTGGCTAAAAGCAAGACAGGAGTAAAATTTCACAAGACATGGCTAGGTGGCTTGAGCCACCGCCCGATGTAAAGGGTTCAGCCGTATCCATCCATCCATCCATCCACCCATCCATCTTCACTCGGCCGTTCTGGCTCTCGAGTGACCAGCGAGCGCATTTTGCCCGCCGCTATTCTGAACGTTCGCAGCGAGCATTGTCGCCATGCTGAATGGATTTGGTGCGATAAGATGTACAGCTCCGAGAATGGTGCACGCTAGCTTCATTCCTTTCTGCGGAGCAGCTGATGTTGCTTTCGTTAACTTGCGAGCGGTAGGGAACCCTGCAGTTCGCCTGTGAACGTCTGCCAGCCTGCCGCCCATGACACTACTTTTTTTTTTCAGTGGGGGCGAACAATATATGTTCAGGTGATAGGGGAATAGCGGGGCGCGTGCGCATAGCGTTAGCTCCCTTTGTCTTGAGCGTGGCCCCCAAATGCTCGAGTATACCGGGTATCCCAGCAAACTTGAGCCAAGGATTAGAAAATAAATTATTAGCGACAGGCGAGTGAAACCAATTGTATATTGGTGGCAGCAACCTTGCGCACCACAGGCAGTTTTTCATCCGCGTCCTCCAGTTGGCACGCGTGACGGTGCAAGTTGCCGCCGCCAGCCTATCGGCCTGCCGCTTCTGCGGGGCCGTCGAGGCGGCAGGTGATTTCGTTTCCTCAAATCACGCTTGAGAGCAGCACGATCGTGGCGCGCGAATGCTTTCACGTAGTTTATTTTTGTATTTCGTAGGCTTTCTTCGGGGCTGGGAAAAAAAAAACACGCGAGTATGGAATGGGGGTTCTTGATGGTGCTCGACAACTCTTCAAATCCCATTTGTTGTCGAAAGTCGATATTTATTAATTTAGATAATGAACCTATTTTTATTAATTGCGAAACATAAAAGTGCCAGTGGTGCGCAGGATGGCTGTCTCCAATATGCAACTGGTTTCACTCGCCTATCTCCATTCCGGAGTTCCCGGGTTCGAACCCGACCGCGGCGGCTGCGTTTTTATGGAGGAAAAACGCTAAGGCGCCCGTGTGCTGTGCGATGTCAGTGCACGTTAAAGATCCCCAGGTGGTCGAAATTATGCCGGAGCCCTCCACTACGGCACCTATTCTACCTTTCTTCTTCTTATCCCTTCCCTTACGGCGCGGTTCAGGTGTCCAAAGATATATGAGACAGATACTGCGTCATTTCCTTTCCCCAAAAAAACCAATTATTATTATTATTATTGGACAAAGTTGGCCGGGACACACGGTATGGCCAGTCTAGGTGCTGGCATCCCGCGGGTAGCCGCGGCCACTCACTCCTCGCGTTCGCGGCAAATGCACGGTATGCGAGTTTCCTCATTTGTCTAGATACCCGCTTCGCAAAATAATACGCCTCGAATTTTAAGCTTCCTCCTGGATTCGGACCGCTGCTTGGCGAGTCAGCGTTATTTGGCCGCGAAAGAAGCAGGTCTTCAAAAATCGAAGGTTTTCCATACAGTATGTTGTTGTTGACACACAAAAAAAGTTGCACTATTGAATTCCTGTTATCCCAGAAACAATTTGAGCTTTACTATCGTGCGTTTTACTTTCCATCCCAAGCGTCGCTGCGATCTCCTTATTGTAAGGCTCGCTCCATCAGACACCGGCTGGGCTGCCTTGTCCCCCCACGAGTAGGGGGAGGGGGGGGGGGGGGCTAACCATTGTTCCCTTATTCTGTAACACTTCATAGCTAGGCGTGTCTTTCGTGTGGCTTCATTGTCTTGAGTGTAGGCAGTGGTCGTACAAGCCATATTGCCTAAAGATGCAGTACCTTCCAGTTTCCAATACCTACTAAATCCGGTGCGCCTATGAGCCGTTGCAATACAGCCAGCCGAACCTCCTCTCCACACCCTTGCTTTGCAGTGACTGCGATGCCAGTGCACACTATGGACGGCTTCCAAGTGACGTCACTGAATCCGTTATTCTGGGCCACACATGGTTTCTGCGGTGCGAGGGGCGATCAGCAGGTTTTGAAAACTTGACACTTTTTCCCGGAGTTCGCGGTTGGGCATTCCGCTTTTACATTACTTAGAAGAAATCGCTAAATGCAAACACGGTCGATGAGGGTACAGGACACGAGCGGACGTTGCTTGCACATGCTATGCTTCGTACCTCGAAGATCGTAGATTACGCGCATTTCGAAAGCCTGCGTTATTTCGACTACAGCGTAATACATCGATCGCTTAAACATTCATCCCTTCCCAACTATCACGTCAACGATCCTCCGGTTGGAAACCGCCCACCTGTTTCGCCTTCTTACGCTCTCCTCGTGTCCTCTCGTTAACACTCCTTGCTGCCCCCACCACCTTCTGGACGGTTGCCATGTTTACCGCCCTCCGGTTACGAGTTGGTCGCGCAATTTGTTGACATCTGGCTATAGCGAACGTGTTTGGTTGATGTCACCGTTCTGTTTCCGCAGTGTGACTTTAACCCTGCGGGCAGTCGGCGGGAACCAAAACCGGTGGCCTTCACGGGAACGTGCACAACCGTCCGCTCAAGACATCGGGCACCAGTGAGAAGCTTCTTGTGTCGGATGGAACATCACTCGGCCGGGAACAGGGGCCGCTCAGCCAACCACGCTGTTCGGTGTCTGCGACGAACGGTGAGTGGTTCATCACCTGGGGATACGGAGGAGACATTCGATGGGGTGGTCTGACGTCCGTCGGTAATTAGTAATTACCGATTGAGGCTATTCGGCTTAAGGCACAATGCTCTTAATTCCAAATGCCCATCGATTTCCTTAGGTTTAAGATAATGTTGTTACGATTGCTGATGCAGCGCTGTTACGCGATACCATGCTCCCACCGTTAGTATGATTCCGGCTGTTACACATCCACCGGTTAGGCATTTCCCAGTTGACGTCGTACCTGCCACACGATGACGACGCTCCAAATGGTCCTTATGCCAAGGCCCCTATCGGTTACGCAGACTACCACGGCGCTGCCACGACGGAAAATAATAATAATAATTGGTTTTTTGGGGAAAGGAAATGGCGCAGTATCTGGAACGGGCGCTTAACTGTTAACGCTGTAAAACCAGTAGAAAGGTTGAAGGAAGGTTGTTAGCGCTCGTCCTGTCTACTTCTTTGTCTGTGTCTCTGTTATATGCGCTAGTCTTTTAATTCATGATGAAACACCAACTAGCCCAGCTTTCCGCCTTGATTGCGTTGAAGGAAGAGACCGGGGTGGACAAACGAAAGTCCTGGTGTCGCCCTGTCAGCAGAACTGCTCAGTGCGCAGGGTTAAAAGGCGCTGGCGTATTCATCGCCTATCAAAAGAATAAGCACTTAAATGCTCCATATAGACCTCGCACCTTCTGTTCATTGTATTTTTGTTTTCTTGTCTTCGCTTGCCGCGTTACAGGTATCTCGTGTATTCCCGCAATCGCTCGTTGCTGCTTGCATCTTACCGCCTCATATCCTCCGGAAACCTGGATAACAATTTTGTCTGCCCGCGGTGGCTCAGTCGTTATGGTGCTCAATTGCTGACCTGAAAGACACGGGTTCGATCCCAGTCGCGGCGGTCGAATTTCTATGGAGGCGAAATGCTAGAGGCCCCTGTACTGTGCGGGGTCAGAGTAGGTAAAGAACCCGCAGGTGGTCGAAATTATCCGGCGCCCTCCACTACAGCATCCCTCGTATAGCCCGAGTCGCTTTGGGATGTTAAACCTCGTGAAACCAGACGAAACTATTTGTTCTAATATAATGTAAAACGGTTCCTCGGGCGTAGCAGCAGAAGCCTATGACATGGTCTTCTATCTGTTCTTAAAACTGTTTCCTATCCCTGCTGCTTTTCTCGCAGGTCAGTTGCCGACATGCCGGTTCTTGATCTATGCCCAAAACGAAGCACGCCGGGCTAGTCGTTGCTCTCGAGGGTTGTCCTAGTGGAGGTGTTCAATGTGGCCGAGGCGCCCGCACAGGCTGATGTGTCCAAATGAGATCCAGGTATACGCGACATTTGCAGTGGCAGAGACGGCCCTAATCTGTAGCAGGTATGCCGGACTTTTCGTCAACCACCGTCGACCATGCACGAGCCGGGAAGGCGATCTGTGCCACGTCGCAGCCAAAGCCACAGACCTGTCACTCTCGTCGTTGATTCTCAACGGCGGCGGTACAACAAGATGGTCCACAAGTGGACGTCTTGACTATATGTGACGCTCTGACCACTAACAATGTGTTGGTTAAACTTGAGCTAAAGTCACAGCCATAAAGCAGCTTTTGTACACCAAGACGCTTGGGTACTCCCGCTTCACGAGCAGATACAGCCACCATGACCTCAAATTCGGCAGTTAACATGAAGGCTTCCCTTGGCAGGTGTGCAGAAGGTGCGGTCTTGGTCGACAGCCGCTGCATCGCTTACTATCCAGACATTGGCCTCGAGCCTTGGGGAGGTGCCGCCGTTGGCGTAACTTTCGGCATCCTCCAGGCCGCTGCAGACCGGGTGACAACGTCCGGCAACCTAACGGAAATCACCCTGCAAGTATTCTCGATTCTGTGCGCCACCGGGGCCACAGACCCAGCAAAAACAGACATCGTGCAGCTCATCCAGAGGGCGCCTTGTATCAAAGACCTGATACTGGATTTGAAAAGCGGGTGTTGCAGCGAGTGCTGGAACCAATGCGCACCCGCTATATGTGATGCTGTGTACCACAATCCAACCATCAGGACCCTGGATGTCCGTTTCTCGAGCCGTTGTCGCCTGGACATGGCACCGCTGGACAGCGTAATACACCGAAGCCGGACCCTGCACGCGTTCTCATTAAAGCCTCAAGGAACGAACACTTTCATCAAGTTCATCCTCTTAACGGACCTGTTAAAGACCAGAGTTGGAACACAACTACGTGTTGCACGACCTTGCGTAGGATACGGCAGCACTAACGACCGCGGCGGCTGCGTTTTTATGGAGGAAAAACGCTAAGGCGCCCGTGTGCTGTACGATGTCAGTGCACGTTAAAGATCCCCAGGTGGTCGAAATTATTCCGGAGCCCTCCACTACGGCACCTATTCTTCCTTTCTTCTTTCACTCCCTCCTTTATCCCTTCCCTTACGGCGCGGTTCAGGTGTCCAAAGATATATGAGACAGATACTGCGCCATTTCCTTTCCCCAAAAACCAATTATTATTATTTTATTATTATTATTATTATTATACTAATTATCTTTAACGTGCACTGACATCGCACAGCACACGGGCGCCTTAGCGTTTTTCCTCCATAAAAACGCAGCCGCCGCGGTCGGGTTCGAACACGGGAACTCCGGATCAGTAGTCGAGCGCCCTAACCAGAAAGGAAAGAAAGGAAGGAAGCGGTGCCATAGTGGAGGGCTCCGGAATAATTTCGACCACCTAGGGGTCTTTAACGTGCACGGACCATCTCCCTTTGACATTAAAGTTGATAGTTCAGCGCAATTGTGTCTCGTCCTCTCTTCGTCCGTCGTCTGCCAGCGTTGCACATCTGAGTTTAATGTGGAAATATGGAGGCGAATATATCGAAACACGACCATTCTTCGTGAACTGTACCAAATGAAATTTTCTAGAAATTCGACTGCCTATAGGTTTTCCACAAACATGCACGCTAACTGCGGTGGTTATGACGTTTACTAATTGGCTGGAGGGCTCATGTTAGCTCGAGGGGCTCCTATGAGAGGCAATTGCTACTTCATTCTTTAGTTATATTCGATTACAGCTAACCCGATATGTAACCAGCGTTGGAGCTGTACCACCTACCGCTAGCGCCAACCAGTGTTGCCGAATCATGGGAAATTTCCCATGTCGTGGGAAAATCAAGCCACTGAGAGAAAAGGGGAATTTTGTTTAATAACCCTTTGAAAACGTGGTAAATTTTGGTTTCGCTAAGACCGGTGTTCTAAATGTGATTTCACGAGAAAATCTGCAGAGATGAAGGGAAAATACTGTTATCATGGAGGCCTGACTAGTGTCGCGAGAGAAGAAATTTGGCTTGATGTTTCCCTTTAACTCACTGCCTTGCCAAGGATACAGGACCCTGACCCATTAGAGTTCATTCAGGCTTCGAGTGCTGCGTCCTTGGATTCCTTCCAGCTATAGTGGCAGTGACCCTTCCATTAATTGCTTTCAACCACTCCCAGCTCTTTAGTCACACAATCCCTTATGTACGCATGTTTGTTGTAAAGAAATTCTCGAAAATTTCTACGGTCTATACAGGAGAGGCTAGAAAGGAAATAGAAGTAGCCGAGCTGGTCCCCGTCCCAACGCAAAAACCAATAAAATCGAAGTGTTGATTGACGATGATGTGATAAAGAATAATCCAGAATATAATGCTATATTTTGAAAAATATATATATCTGGGAAAAAATTGGAAATTTGTAACCGACAACTGGGGAAAAACCAACTGACCAATGCGGCGACACTGGCGCCACCCAGCGGCCATTGCGATTTGTGCTAGGACGAAGCAGCTACCGCGGCTACAAATGCGGAAGGACTGCTGAAAAAAAAAACGCAAATAGCATCGGCATACCGTGGCCTTTGCAAGTTACCCATTCAATAGGGCTACGATATGAGCGCTTTCTACTCGTTTCTCTCGTGGCCGCGCGAATAAGAGCGGTCATAGAGATAGAATCAGACGATTGGATTAATACAGCAAATCCGCATGCGGCTCATTCGTTGGTTGATTTATTAGTCCATAGTGCTGCGACAAATGAGCTGCATCGATGTTGGCAGGGAAATGTGGAGATCAAGTTGTGTTGCTTAACTAATTTCGACAAGCTTTACGTCTTCGGGACGACGAGCCAAGGACCACACCAGGCACGCTTCAACGGCTCCATGCAGCTACGTGATTACTCATTTTAAAACCAGATGGCGCAGCGAGTCAGACGAGCGGAAGCGCTCCGCACACTGGCCGCTTCCTCGACCCCGCTCCTGATGTACTGTCTAGTAGAACACTGTACCCGAGGTACATGCGGCAATGTGCAGGGCCTGTAGGAGCGAAGAGGAAACGGAGCAGTACTACTACACCTGCTCCAATGCGAACAACTCGCTGGCACTGGGGTTTGCGCCGGCGCAAAATGATCGACGCAACGCCGCCATCTCAGCTACGAATGTACGGCTTCATGCCTCGGGGACACTAGTCCGACGCTAACTGCAGTCCGCCAACACTGTTATCAATATCCCCTGTTTAGTGCGAAAGGCTTGCTCCGTTGGGTAACCCAGTGCATGATCTCGGGGTGTTTGTGTGATTGCGGTTCTTGGGAGTTTGTGCTAAGTGAAATAAATAAATATTGTCGCGTCTGGGATTCGAGCACGTGGCGGCGCTGACAGATCAACTTCGTTGGCCACTGCGCGAGAGCACAAGGCTATCGGCCCAGCCGATCATTTCTCGCGTTAAACGGCAACACACTCTTGGGCTGTGCACTGCATATCGTCTTCATCTACTCGTCGTGATTATTATGGATTTTTATGGCGCAAGAGCATCTATAGCCATAGAGCGCCATGGCACAAAGTATTTTAGACTCCTCAAGGTCGGGTCAAAGACCCATTTCCCGAGCACTTCACACTAAATAATCCGAGCACCACGCCAGGGGAGAGCTTGTACCCATTGTATCACCGGTGGGTACCCGGCGGCACTAGGGATCGAACCCCGAACATCGCGCATGCGAGGCGGATGCTCAGACCACTTCGACAACGCTGCGGTGCTTCGTTTTCATCATATGATACTACTATCCAACTATTCATAGTCGCCGCACGTGCCGACCACCCAGCAAAGCAAAATCACGAGCTTGCCAGGCTAAACAGTTGCGTTCGTACGTGTACTCAGTCTAACCACGTTAAAGGGACACTGAGGAGAACTCTATCAATTTTTTTTTTGTTAGCAAAATCTGATAGTTCGGCATTTCATGGCTTTGTTGCCGCTTGTCCGGGCGCGAAATATGCATTTATTTCAAAGAAATTTGGATTCGAAGTTGAAAAGTTTTTCCCGCCCCTATGATTCAAACTCAGGGAACTCTTATGACGCCACGGCAACTCTTATGACGTCACAGAACGGAGTGACGTGAATCGTGACGTGAACGCAGACTCCGTGATTTCTGACGGCTAGCGGTGCGGTGTGCAACCTTCCTTTGCAAGCCTCTGAGATTCGTGACATCCATGAAGTAAAGAAAATTCCTCCAAGATGGCGCCTCTTGTCCTAGGAAGTCGTCACGCTTGTACTTGCGAGATTGGCCTGTGGCGGCGATACCTGTATTTTGGTTCTTGCTATTTTCTACATTACAAGAGCTTTGTTTTCAGGAAGAGTGGTCTTTTTGTGATCAGGAGCTGCTATTCTATGGATACAAGCCAACTTCAATTTCTCCTCAGTGTCCCTTCAAAACCCTACCACTTTTCATTTTATCTCTGCCATGATTCACCAGCAAGCCCGATTTGGCACGCTCACTCTGGGAACGGTTGGACGGTTTCGCATTTGGTTAAAATACGTTAAATCATTCGCGGTTCTTTTTCCGTAGATCGAATACGCGCCATATCCTGGTGCGTATACTGCCTGCAGCTTTTATTTTTCAGAATGTCTCGGGTTCTTCAGGTTCTCTCGTGCATTGTCATCAAAATTCTTGCCTTGCATTCACTAATCTCCACTCCCAGATATTTATGGTATCTGTACTTGGTAATTTTGGTACCAAATGGATTTTTTTAATTTTGGTAGTTCTGGTACCAGATAGTTACGGTATTACCACTAGACCACTCACTGAATGCCATAAAGCCTCATTTTTCTAAAACCGCAGTTCAAGCTTGTCAGCCTCTCCCCTATAAATGCCTGCGCATATCGCACGCTGACAGCCAACAGGACTATGCCGTCAGCAAACACAATTCCGGGAAGCCCCGCTATAACGCTAGGGGCGCAGGCAGTCAGGTGCACCTGAAACCAAAATTCCTGCCAGAGAACAGCACGATCAAATCTCTGCTGAAAAAATTGTTGCTGAAAGAAACACCACCAAGCGGGAGACGAGTATAAGTAAGCGATTTATTGGGGCAATCACCCCGCCTTTTGGAGCGTCACACAGAATTCCGCATCAAATAAACGGAGCTAAACTATCAGATACACACACACACCGCCAAACATACTCGCTCTATAGACATACAGAAAGCCTTTGACAACTTCAGCCGGGACCACATTCAATCGACACTGTATTCGGATACAACTTCAGAAAGAAGCGCCTAATGCCTCTCAGAGCAGGCTTTCCAACCAATGGTGTCGACCTATCTACACGGCATCGCGTTAGATGGTGGGATCTCTTTCACATATCGCCTATCCACTCTCGCGCAATGCCTACAAGGGATTAACATGGATTTACTGCGATGTCGTGAAAATCCGTCTGCACCATTGATTGGCTGGACAGTGTGCCTTGGGAGGAATTTGCTGCCGCTTTCCTGAGTTGTGTCAGACAACCGGAACAAAAAATCGCTGCACATGTTCATGGAAATAGTACAAGGATTCCTATTCCTTCGCATAGCGACTGTGAAATTGGGAGCCCTTACAACACTCACAATCCATTTAACGAACCACGGCGCTCCAGAAGGACCAGTTTTATCACACTCTCTATTGAACATCGCCGTTACTCTGCTACCTATACAACTTCAAAATGCCTCGAACCTTTAACACGCAATATATCACGATGGTAGCGCACTCTTGCCCACCGCTGGAGCACCTGGGCATGAACGTGTACAAACAGCAAGCAACCATATACAAACATACACGCAATCCGTAGGCCTCACCTGAGCGCCCACTAAATCCAAGCTACTTCTACTCAAAGCCCCATTTACGCTCTTTCCATACAAATAATCATTTACAACAAGCCCATACGCACAGGAGAAAATTTTCAGCTTGGCCTACACCTGCAGCAAGACATGAAGCCGACAGCGGAGCATATCTCTCCTGGAAAGTCAAACAAAACAACCGATCTCAGCAGACGTGTCTCCAGACAATCACACACTCAAGAAACAAGATACCCTACGCATCTTAGACGCATATCACAACCTCACTAAAAAACATCTAAACTCAACACAACAGTGGTCATGGCGCACGGCTGCTGACCCGAAAGGCGCGGCTTCGATCCCGACCGCAACGGTCTAATTTCGATGGAGGCGAAATTCTAGAGGCCCGTGTGCAGTGTGATGTCGGTGCACGTCAAAGAACCCCAGGTGGTCCAAATTTCCGGAGCCCATCAGTACGGCGTCCCTCGTAGCCTGAGTCGCTTTGAGAAGCTAAACCCACATAAGCATAAAACGCTGAACAGAAGTACAGGCACAGCCACGCCTACCAAGACGCGCTAATACCACGAAAATCCTGCAGCTGAGAGTGCATAACAACGTGGAGGAAATTCTCAAATAGCATACAGTCTTCCATAAAGGCACCGCGGCTTCAACTTCAGTCCACAGACGATCTGAAATACCAGCACCACAGCAATAAATCACTATATGGGGCCCTGAACCTGAGGGCAACTCTACAAATGAGCGCTTTCATGCGTCGCCCGCAAACTTGGCATCTTCGTGCCGGTTGATGGTGATCCCAACCCACATATATACGCTGGAACTCAAACGAGCGCTGCACCTTATACCACCTGCGGTGAACCAACCACTTTACCCTCATCCTGCTCACTACGCCATCCCACCCACCTCGAGTTCTTGGCAAGGTTATAGCTTTGCATTTATTAGTTAATTCTGCTCTCTCTATCACAGATTGGAAATAAATCATCGGTTCTTCTTGGCATGATCAGCATCAGTAGCCAAGTTACAACCACTGCTGCACGAGGACTTCTCCCATTCATCTCCAGTGAAGACCGTTCTTTGCCTGCTGCAGCCCAAACAAACTTCCAAATCTCATCCGCCCACCTGACTTTCTGCCTCTCCATGCTTCGCTTGCTGTCGCTTGGGCTCCAGTCCTTTAAGTGTCCAGCTTTTTTAGGCACAAAGGAATGCTTGCTGTCTAAAGTGGCTAGATTCCGCAACAGTTTTGATTGAAATGCTGTAGGCGAGTTTTACCGGGAATTCTTAATGCGTGCGCCCGTTTTTATGCAAGGCGATGCTGGAAACCATGATCAGCGAAAGCGATAGCTAGGTGGCGCAAGCTGCCGCCCGATACAAAGGGTAATGACATTATCATCTATCCATCCAGCAGCTATGGCACTTTGGCTGAAGCAACATTCCAGATAATATAAATCTCACCTCCCACTCAGCAGTCCTTTTCAAAAAAAAGGTAGCAACCATTTCAGTTTCCACATCCAAAGCTATTAACGCACAGCGACGTGCATATCCTCGGTAAAACATTTAGTAGACCGTGGTTTTGCCGTCTCATCGATGAAATGCAAGAGTGGCGCCATCTAGGAACTTAAGCAAAAAGCACATATTCAGCGATGCAAAGGGTGCGAAGCTGTTCTTCGAAGCGCGCACTGGAAAGAGTACGAACTTTATTAAAACATCTGGAACACCCATGAACGAAAAAACTGCATTTAAAACAAAGAAGCGATACTTTACAGAGATCTGGTCACGTGTTCTATATACTATTGATCACAAGGTTTCACCGCAAGGTGATAGTCATGCGATATTCAATACCAAATTAAAATTATAATTCTTTTTTCAGTACTGCAGCGCACAGTTCTCACAATAC